>CM021105.1:466408404-466626779 GCA_007115665.2 Sequoiadendron giganteum
TGAGAGTGCAAAAGCAAAATTTTCAATATGGGCACTTCAAATTTGCAAAATTTGAGAGTTCCAAAATGTTACAAGACAAAACCCCTTTAGAAGCTACCACCATTACTATTTATTTTTCCATTTTTTACTTATGCAACTATTAAAGGATTGGAAGATAGATTGAGAGAGTATGAGGAGCAAAAATTCTTGAATGATGAACTAAACAAATTATTCATGGAAAATATAAAATTAAGAGAGTAGAAAAAAGGAGCAAGAACTTCACAGAGGAGAAAAATGGTGTTATATAGGCCTCAAAGTGCTTCAGTAGATGATGAACAGGTGAAATTTCTTGAAAGAGAAGTGGAAGAAATGAAGAAGATCAATAACAAGGCTCAAGAGGAAATAGGAAGGCAAATTTGTGGTGTCATAGGGAAGGTTCTTTAACATAGGGTGAAGCTAGTTGAAGATAAATTAGAGAGTGTATATGATATTACAAGTTACTTCAACAAGCTATTTACCAAATGATAACACATATGCTTGTACTAGATCCCCTATTCAAGAAGGGGCAGCCCATACACCAAACATTTTATAAATTATGCAAAGTCTTACAAAGGAGTATTGATTCTCCTACATCACTAAAATTGACTGAGCAAATAGTCAAGATGATTATTGATGAATTTTAGTCTGTATAGGGACAAGACACAAGGGTTAAGACATGAATGAATTCCTTCCATACCCTAAGGTAGTGGTATATACCAGAAATAGTAAAAGAAGATGGCCAACTAAGGATTTTGGAAGAGTGGAAGAAGGAGTTTGGTTAGACTATTCACAAGTGCATGGCTCATGTACAAGAGGATGGTGACATGAATCTTCATAGGATTAATTTGGTTTTGGATGGATTTATTGCTTTCGATGTTGGATAGTTGAAGTTTGTTAATGATGTGAAGGCATTGCTAGATAGTCGTTGGTAGGTTCATTTCACAAATATACCAAGGATTTAAGAAAACAAATGGCCATCAAACTTCATCATATATTAGTGGGAGGAAAAATATCTAGCTTTAGAGGAGTAACAAGGTGTCAAATTTTGGTGGTTGTGGATGCATTATCATGGTGCATGAGCCTTGAGTAGGTCTTTGGTGATAATGGGTGCTTGATGAAGATTAATGGATTATGGTGCATCCACCAACAAACTTTCAATTTTTTTTATGTTAATCATGTTTTAGTTAAGAAACAACATAACCTTTTGTGAATAGGCCTATAGCTTGTTGATTCCCAAATAAATAGGGAAACCAAGGCTTAATTTTGACATCATCATCATTATTAATATTAGTAGATAATTAGTATAGGAATATTCCATCCATCCATCTCTCATTTCAGAGCTTTTGTTATTAATGTAAGACTTTTGAAGAAATATAATGGAGAAGGTTGCTATTAATTGGTGATCTACTATCAGTGTTCAAATTTTGTGGTAGTTTTCATGCTTACATGTTGATTGGTTGTCTCTAGAGTGATTTGTCTATGTTATTAAAATTAAGTATATCTTTATATATTTGAATTGTAAATACACATTTGTTGTACTTGTGTGATTTTGTTGATTGGTTTCTACGGGAAAGAATTAAATTCCTTTTGAGAGATCATCTTTAATAGGTTCTTGCCTAGGATTAAAGTCCTTTTAAACTAATTATCTTAATTGGCTTCTTTCACATCAGAATTAAAATCCTTTCAAAAATTCACAGTAACTTAGGGAGATATCACTAGGATCAATAAGAAGAGTCCAAATAGTTTACAAACCTGCATGTTTATACAAGCTATAAACATATAAAATTTCCCAAAAATTAGAGTTAAGCTGAGGACTAAATCTACCTATCTGACATATCTATCTCCATCATCATAATCCACCTATAGACTCCATTCACCCCATAGATTAGGCATTGGTCAAATTTAGAATACTTTATACAAACTTTACTCACACATTTGATTCTTGAAATATCTATAGTAGGAACTAGTCATTAGCCTTGCATCTACTCACCCCACATGCCATTGTGAGTAGATTTCCCAAATTAGAATCCATTTTAGAATTTAAAATCTGCCTTATCATTCAGGTACACCCACTTAGGTTTAGCAGAGCCTAAAGAGCGGGGGCTGATTAATCATATTCGCCCCATTCATTATCCAAAACTGTATTAAGAGATAGGAACCCTCTTATGGTCTAAAAACCTACATTTTGAGACCTAATAGATACCCCCATCTACCTAACTTGCATTCACTACCAAAATGGCTTCCTGCGTAGAATTACTACCTAAAGACTAACTATGGTTGTCTATCTCAGGACTCCAACTATTATTGCATCAAACTTGCACGTGGTCCTTGGGGAAACTTATGTGGAGTCCAAAGCATACTACTAGATAAATTCAGACTTGGCTTCACAGTTTGTAGCCTCAATCTTGGACCTTGGGATTTTTGCTGCCGAAGTTTGTGAATCTGTAAATATGATAGTGCAACCTAATTTTCTATGGAATTTAGATTGTCCTTTCTATTGCACACCTGGCCATTGGAATTCCCTCTACTGACAATATTCATCTATTTTTGGAATGAGGAGAATTAGTTCCCATCCGACCTTTCCTAACTGATCTTCACTACCAAGACCTTGATACTCACAGGGAAAATGCTTTCTTGCGATATACTGCCCTTATGGATGAAGAATCCCAATTTGATTGATTAACCACCCACCACTCCTAGCTCAACTCCTCATTTTTCCCTTCTTATACTTTTACCATGAGAAACTTTGTATTTCCATGTATATACGAAGTATAATGATTTCTTTTTCTTTTTCGTACATGAAGCTTGTATTTACTATGCATGGTTTTATTTTTCAATTCATAGTGAAATGCTTTAAGAATATTTCAATTCACTCTCATGTGTGTTTTAAATTTAGTAGAATTTGTGAATGCTAAGAACAAACCATAAATAAAAAATAAACCCTACGAAAGTAAACTAACCTAACTAAAAATTTACCCGAAGAAAATGACTAACCCTAATTAAGAAAATTACCTTAATTTCTAATACTATCTTCATGAAATTTTTTGTATGAATTACAACAGGCTTGTCTTTAAATTCACTTGAATACATTTCAAATATCCTACTATAACAATGAACTATCTTCTTTTTTGTGTTTAATAAATGTAAAATCAAATATGTACTTACCAATAAATTGGCTCATATGTATGAAAATGACCTCATTAAAGGTCGGTTGCACACACCTTTGCTATCTTATCCATACTCTACCTTCTTCCAGTCTTGGTTCATGGTTTTCCTTTTTCCTTTGTTCTATTCCATGAATGACTGCAATCATTTCTTGATTCATTTTCTCTCCAAGATTTCTCAAGTCCTTGGCCTTGTCGTCACCCTTAGTAGCACTATTCACTTCGTTACACCAAGTATTAACACAATTTACATTATCCTCAAAAAGAGAGAAAGTAAAAACTTGATATTCTATATTCTACATGAAATCAATAATTTCTTCCCTTTTTGATCATGGATTTTTAGTTATGGGTGAAAAACACGTGTCTACCAATCATTTTCTCTACTATTTCTCTTTGTTGTCACATTCCATGTGTGAGAAGATTGGTGACTCATTCATTTTCATGTTTACACTTTTGGAGTGTTGTTTCTAAGTCTTGATGTCATTTCCTTTTTTCCTATAAAATCTTAGGACTTTCTTCATGGAAATCACAGTTAGTAAATCCATTAGATTTAACAATTAATTTTCCAGCATTTCTAGTTTCACTAGGGTTAGGAACTTTCTCAAAATTCAAACTTCTTTTCCCTAATGGTTCCTTTATTTTAGCATTCAAAGAAATTTAAGTTAATGAAAACACATTATAGATAGCCAAACTTATCCTAGTCAAAACAAATTGACAATCAAGTTCACCATGATCAGTTATATCATGAATTCTACACTTAGTGACCCTACCAAAGGTGAAAAAACTCAAAGGATAGAGCCTCTAGTTAAGGGTTTTTCAAAGCTTACCAATGTTCATTTTACTTTCCATTACCAGATCACTTAGACTTTCATCTCAAAAGCAACCTTCCAATTTGGAATTGGGATGACAATACCAATTCTAGATAAAACTCGTAAATGGCCCTCCTTGTAGCACCAGTTCCCTATTGATCATGATGTTAATCACACATGAACAATGCATATAAATCCTCATAGACACATCATGGGAACCTATCTTGAAATATTGAACTGGGACAACCTTAATCTTAGGCTAACTCAGCTTAATCATAAGGCTTATTTATGTTAGGTCTTGACTATACTAGGTTCGCATTAGGGTTCGTTGTGATAATGTTGTTAATCATGAGGGGTAAACATTTTTTTGGGTTTTCAAAGGAATCATATGGATAGGTAAAAGATAATCTCAGTCTGATCATTTAACAATTTCATGAAAGCGACATTTGTAATAAAATTTCATGAAATTTAAATAAATTTCTTTCACTTGAGTAAATCTAGCTTTAAGCATTCAAAATATTATGAGATCAAAAGATTTGCAATAAAAATTCCATTCATTCATCTCTTTTTCAGAATATTTTCTAAAATTCAAACATCTATTATAAAATAAAGCATCAAAAGTATTGAAAAAAGTAAAGTTTCTCCTAGGTATTATCCATGCATGCCTCAAGAATTAACCAAACTAGAGAAAACCATTCCATACATCACCAAATTGCTTCACAACTAGGCATAGAATGATGTGATATTTTAAAGAGAGGGGGGATCATTTTCCACTAGATAGTGTCAGTATGTACCCTTAAATGGTGCAACACACTATCTTGTCCTATAGGAAAAAACAATCAAGTACATAGGATTTCATATCACAAGATAGCTTTCAAACTAGCTCTGATATTGATTAGATTCAAATGAAAGATATAGGTTTTAATCTAGAATGGGACAAAAAATAGGAAAAAGAAAAAAACTTAAAGAGGTTTTGGTTCTCTAACATCTACAAATTCTGAACTTAAAATGAAACATCTCCCAACCTTTTATATGAATAAGACACTCAATAAATTCAATCAAAATACGAGAGGGAATTCAAGGGATGAATCATGATAAGGCTTATGTAATATGGCAACTAGCAGGAGAATTGCTAAATAAGTCAATGGATATCAACCTTCTTCAACACTTTAAAATCTATCAAGATCTCCATCTTTCAATTATAGCCAAGATATTAACTTGAATTGAACAAATCTGCCAAATGAAAGGTATGAACTTCCATACATACAGAATGATGAAGTGGACATTTTATCCTACATTCAAGTTCAGACTCGGGCTTAACACAACCAAAATTAAATCATCTTAGGGCTGAGAGCACTCCTTTGTCGCATGCTTAATACCAAGATTCCTAATTTTTGGGTATTTGGTGCTTCTTTGGAATGAACTTTGTTCCCAAATGATTTTTTCACAGTGCACTACCAAACATGGTAACACCATTGGATCTATTTGAAACCCAAATTTCTTTACTATCTATACTTCAATAATGTATCACAATTTTTTCCTCCTGCAAGTACAAATTCCACATATTAATCCCTTTTAAAACATTCATAAAACTCTCATGAAAACAAAACCTTCAATAATAAATCACCATTTCAAACAAATCATAAATATCATCCATTAAAAATATATTCTTGTGTAATTATCCTTTTAGGTGGGTTACCGAACCTTTTGAACCTCCCAAGCAAACTTAAGCATTTAACTCTAAAACTTAGCATTGTTACTTGGTACTTGGTACCTGACAACTTCACCTTTTATTGGAATAAAATTTTCACTGATCTTAGATTTTATCAGAACCTCCAAATTTCTCAAACCTTCATTCCTAAACAAGAACACCTTACCAAAACCTTTCCTTAACATTTCAACACTTTTGGCCTTCTGATACCTAATACCGAGTACCTGGTAAACTTGAATCATGAATTATTCCAAAAATAAATCCTCAAGTCTTATAGTGTTGGGGTGTGTTGTGAGACCACACAACAACTATCTCAAAGTGTGATGGCCCTCTCCACTCTATTTTTACTCCTACATAATAGAGTTCCCTATAATATCCTACCTCTTGAACAATACAGATCATCTCCCATCTATTAGCTTTGGATGCCCTGGCCATATCCCCTTTCCCTTTGGTACCTATCGTGTTCTATCTAGAGTTTCTTCCTCTCCTATTCACAATACTCTAAAGCTAATCTTAGGTTATACATATCCTCGGTCATGGTACTTAAGGAATAAAGTGAATTTTTTCTCTCTACCATGAGGGTGTCTATCACCCCCTATACCTTGTCTACCTATGTCTATAAATTGTCCCTCTCAACAATGATCATGGTCACCCTACCTTGTAATATGTTGACCTCTACCTATAAGCTATCATGCTTTACAGTGACCATATTACCCTCTCCCTACCTATTCACATATAATT
Organism: Sequoiadendron giganteum; assembly: GCA_007115665.2. Lineage (NCBI taxonomy): Eukaryota > Viridiplantae > Streptophyta > Pinopsida > Cupressales > Cupressaceae > Sequoiadendron > Sequoiadendron giganteum. The sequence continues at coordinate 466,414,848 of CM021105.1, forward strand.
TTTCCAAATGTTCCTGCAAGCTATCTCACTCTACAGTCTTGATCCCTAAGTCATCATCTTCCTACTGCAACAATCTCTACAATTGGGAAATCCTCGGGTGGTGGCTCATATAGTACTATAGCTCTTTGCTTTGGTGCCTCCTCCCTCTTGCCTCCTCTACCACCACCTCCTCTATCTCCTCATGATCCACCACCTATTACTCATGCCATAAAATCCTCCTTCATACCCTCCATCCTGATATCTCTTCCTCTACCTCCTCCTTTCTCCTCACTACCTCCTAACCCTTCTCACCCTCTACTATGTGATCCTATCAAGGTGACTTCCCTAGCCTCTCCATCAGAATCACTCTCCCTAGTCTCCTCTCCCTCCACCATTTCACATACTTATGTGTCACCCTTAGATCATCTACTCCTCTCCATGACCATATTGTCTCCTCCAAACTATCCCAAATCTTTCTAGCCCTCTTTTTTGTCACCCACCATCCCTACACATTGGCCTTGCACATCAATCACACATACCTCTCCTCGGGCTCAAGAATATCCTAACACACTTCTAAATACCTAGTCATCCTATCTAGTAAATCTCCACCACATGTGGCTCTTGACCAATTAAAAAAACCATGAGAACATGATCCCTCTCTTTGTCCTATAATCTCACTACTATGCATGGAAGTCAAAAACTCTACATGGTCTCCAAATGATCTTATCCTAGGTCAAATTGTCCATCACCCACCACCAGTAGGATATGTACCTGACCTCTATGTAATGTAGGATCCCTTTATACTCAAACATGATAGGCTCATCTACTTGTCTCTCCACTACCCCATTATTATTGATTGAGTGATCTAGATGTGTTTCCATGCCCATATGTGTAGTAGGGTCACATGTGTTACATTTCTCATTCATCTATAGCACACTAGGTGCATATATTTGTATAGATGAGCCAATATAAATGCACCACATGCATACATCCCCCACCTCTCTATCATCCCTAACACTACCTCCATCAACTTAAGGCTAAAGAATCTCCCATTCTTGTTGAGTAGTAGAATCTCATTTATCAAACCACATAAATATAATGGAAATGAAGTTGTAGATCATATACACCCATAAAGATCCAATTGCACCCCCTATATAGGAGATCAATTGTCCCAAACACCACCTATAAGCTCCACTTGATGGGCTATGCCATAACTCTCTCCATGATCAATCCCCTGATTAGCAGCTACAATATCATCCACTTTTCCTCAAGTGTCACTATCATCTCCCCTATGGGGAGGATGAATGTGCATGTCTCTAAGCTCTAACACTTGATCAATGTAGTCAAGGTGGGCCTATGTGCCCTAATCATCAAAAACTATGGCATGTGTGCTAATCCTTTTTTTGCTAAGGTCACTCAATTATCTCCTCATAGGTTGTGTGCCATAGCTAAGGTCATCAACCTCTGTTCTCACATCCTCACATTATTACTGTACTACATCCACACAAATAGCATGTCAAATTTCTTCATCTAGTTATCCTTTATCCTTTCTTTATCTATCAGTTTCTCAAATGTGCATTTTTATGTGTTCACCCTTTCTCTAAGTGGGTTCACCCATCCTCACTTTCACACATATGCCCTTGTGTGTAGCACATTTTCTTGTCCCCCCTTTTTTTTGTGTATGCCCATGTAGGCATGTGTTTTTTCCCATCTAGCTTGGCTATCACACATTTTCCCTTGTTCAATCACACATACACCTATTTTCCATGACCATAGAGTATTCACCCATTATTGAGCTTAAACACCCCCATGTAATGTTTTGTTCGCCTATCTAGAGCCCTTCTTTCTAGGGTGAACCTACTTTTTCCTTTGCCTCATGCATTTTCCCCTTCCATGTGTATAAACCTATGGTCACGTGCATTCACCTATCTAGACCCCCTCCTTCATGGGTGAACCCACTTCATCCCTTGTCTCATTCATTCACTCATCCCACTCATAATCGCCCCTTTGGGGTGATGCACATATGCCCATCTTCTCCCCCGCTAACACTAGTGCACATGCCCCTCTCGACCCTCGTGAGATCACCCCTCCGGCCCTCTCTCTTCTAGGGTGAAACTACTCATCCAAACAGGTGAATCTACCTCTTTGGATAGGTGAATCAACCCTTCCCCTAGTTTCCAATGAAAAACATTGAAACCACATGCTAAAAATGAGCTAGGGGTCTATATTTTAAGGTATAATTAGTTTGGTATATCACTACTCTGATACCTACCACGTACTGCATCTAGTTGGTGTGGGATATTGCCTCTTGTCATTTCACCCACTTGGCTCTCCAATCTCTTCTATGCATAGTGGTAAAAATGAATAGTAACTTAGGCAAGTTAATATTTATAGGTTACCTTTATTTTTCAGCCCCCCCCACTTCAAAAGCAATTGGTCACCTTTTTTTTCCATGGTCCTCATGGTGCCCTCCCTTTTCCTCTATCACGTTGTTGCCAAAAAACCCTTTTTTTTCGACCCCTATTCAAACCCTAATTCACTCTTTTGGCTCCCATTTTCTCCCCGTTGCTCCATTTTCCTCCATTATTTCACTATTTTTCACCAATTTTTTCCACAGTCCTTATGGTACCCTCATTTTTCCTCTATCAAGAATTCATTTGATTTTGGTGTGATTAATATTTAATTACACTTGCATAAGTTTATGTAGGCATATTATTTAGTTAATTACTAGGTTGTATTTAGTAGGAAATTAGTTATAATGCAGCCATCCCCCTTCACATGTATTTAAGAACTAAAATTCTTCATGAAATATCATCTAGAAGTTATCTTATCAGTTCATCATTGCCTAGGTAGTTAGTTAGTTGTCACATGTTGTTAGATCAAGATACATGTCAACATCATAATGCATACAATATTTGATACTGTAAGCTCTCAAAAGTGAATGGTTCTATGGAGAAGAACCATCATTTATGGACCTCAACAATAGAGCAGTTTCAGATTTAAAAGCAAAAACTAAAAATGAAACTATTCTAAACTACCAAAAATAATCAAAATGCTTCCAAACAAAAACTAGTCTCCATTGGCATCCTACCACCAAAGTCTTGTTATGCACTTTTGCTCTCAGACTTTTGCAAGCATAGATGCATCAAGAGGCTATTAGTGAATGGATTAAGAAAAACTGTGAAGATATATGCATGTGCAAGATTCGTGTAGGGGTCAAAATGAGAAGAGATTCATGTTTAAATAGGAATCTCTGATGACAAAGAGGTTGAGAATGAGAAATGTGGGATAAACGGATATTGCAATAATGAATTTTTAAAATCCCACATGGTGTAGTGAAATGAAATGCATATGAGTGGAAATGATAAAGAAGATAGATTAAATGAATAGTGAAGGATTGAATAAAATAATTAAATGCATATATTTTTAATATGGATGAAAATGGTTTATTAATGTTTTATCATGAATTATTTTAATGTTTTTATGAGAATGATTTATGTAAGAATGATAATTTGTCGAAATGAAATTATTTAATTTATGAATGGTTATGAAATATTTTATGAACGATTATTATTTATTATGCATTATGAATGATCATGTGGTGAAATGATTTAATGATTTATATAAATGCAATATGAAGTGAATGATTTATGCAAATGATTTGATTTAAATGATAATATAGTTTTATTATGAAATGCTAGTGGATGATTATGATAATGAACTTATTATGATAATGAATGATAGTGCAAAATGATAATGTGACGTATGCAAATGATAATGCAATGATCTAATGATTTGATGATATGCATGAATAGAAGAAAGTATTGAATGAATTGATCATTTTAATCAATAGACGAATAATGTGATGTGAGGATAAAATTGAGTGTCTACATTTTGCCCCTCTTTGAGACAATGCAACTTGTCGCATTGTTTCAAAGAAAAATATTTATCAACTAATACATGCCCCAAATATATCCTGGTAAGGAATATGATAAGAATGATATGCCCCCTTGAGAGATTGATTGGATAGGTTGTATGAAGATTAATCTCTCGATAAATGTCAAGAAAATGATCAGATACTTGATATTGCACAAGTGATAAAGTGGTGGTGTACATTTGATGGAAATGCACAATTGATAGGCATAACTGAACAATTGATGGAAATGATCAGTATAGCCAGGTTGATGAGTTGATGAAGCTAATGAAGCTGGTTGAGATTGATGCTAGTGCAATGTAAGTTGATAGAATGATTGATTGATTGATAAAGGGGACATGAGATTTGGAGATGCAAGTTGATTGATTTCTCTGTGACAAGAAAGATGAAGAAAATGAAATGCAATAAATGGAAGATGCAAGATGGGAGAAAATGAAGGTGATGAAGCCTCTTGTGCATTTTATGTGCTTTTATCATCATCAAGCTTATTATGTCATAAATTAGTATAAGCGTCTAGATAACATGAACATCTAGATGACCTGAATATTGTTTGTGTTTTTTATTTAGTAATGAAGCATAAGCATCTAGGTATAAGGACCCTAGATGACTTGAATACTTATTGGATGGAAGACACTATCAGACAATGAATGCTCTCATCCATACTAGACTCATAGGTCCTCAATGGTTTTAGATAACCATGTCTTAAGACTAGTCATCCTATGAATAAGAAACAATCCACAGGTAGCAAACAAGTGAACATGCCCCATCATCGCCTCTCTAGTCCCAGACATCCTGGAGAAGCTAAAAGACATGCCACCAAAGATAAAATCATAAAATAATCAAAGATAAACAAACAAACATACATCATGCTTCAATATGGAACTAATTCTTGGTACGATTGTACGCTTTTGATTGGATTTGGAAAAATGGATTGATAGGTATGCTGCAATATTTGCTTGATTGTTACTCATGATGCAATTTGATTTTGTTGAAGTTCAAAGCGATGTGGTGATCTGAAAGTGTCATTGTTGAGGGATTTTTGAAGTTATTTGATTTTTTGGATTTTTTTTTTTTTAGGACATTTTATGATTTTTATGGATTTTTTCAGGACACTTTATGATTTTTATGGATTTTTTGCAGGACATTTTATGATTTTTATGAATTTTTTTAGGACACTTTATGATTTTTATGGATTTTTTTCAAGACATTTTATGATTTTTATGGATTTTTTTTTCAGGACATTTTATGATTTTTATGGATTTTTTCAGGATACTTTATGATTTTTATGGATTTTTTTAGGACACTTTATGATTTTTATGGATTTTTCAAAGACACTTTATGATTTTTATGGATTTTTTTCAGGACATTTTATGATTTTTATGGATTTTTTCATGACACTTTATGATTTTTATGGATTTTTTTTAGGATATTTTATGATTTTTATGGATTTTTTTCAGGACATTTTATGATTTTTATGGATTTTTTTTTCAAGATACTTTATGATGGAGAGAGATGGATCTCAAGCAAGTAGATAGACAAAGAGGGTAGTTTCTCTGACCGCGAGATGCTCAATATCCAACCCATGGCTAAAGTTGAGGAAATGCCCCTGTGAGGAATAGGACCAATCTAGTATACATGACAAAGCGAGCAAGTGAGGGGATTGTCAAACAATTCACAAGTCATGGTGAGTGTGAAAAGGATATTATGAAGTGGAGGGTGAATGAAAATGGGATGAAAAGATCAAGTAGAGCTCCAAAGGAAGAAGGAGCAAAGCCTCTACACATGGCGCCGATTTCTTGGTTTTCACCATGGTACTTGCTCAAGGCACCACCAAAGTGGTTTTCACCATTGAACGAATTGATTTCTCTTTACTTTTTCATTCTTTTTCTAATTTCTTTTTAATTTATTTTTTCAGGACCTTTTTCCATTTTTTTGTATTTTTTCAGGACTTTAAAAGAGTGTACCCTCTAAAGCACTCAAGTATAAAACTTGTGACTGTGCATACTATTGATGGGATCATTAAGCAATTCAACTTCTGGAGTGGATAACTGATATGCCCCAAATCCATACACAACAGTGATAATGTATGGACCCAACTAGTTAGGCTCAAATTTACCCTTCTTTTCTTTGTCTTGTTGATTGTGAGGATTTTCATGAAGGACAAGATCTCCAATCTCAAATGTGTGTAGTTTCACTTTCTGATTATAACTTTGACTCATTCGCTTTTGATATGCTCTAAGATGGTTAAAAGTAGTTTGTCTTCATTCATCTAATAGCTCCAATTCTTGCAAACGGGAAACTCGGTATTCTTCATCATTGATGTGATTGCACAAGGAGATGCGACGCAAAGAGGGTAACTCGACCTCGATGGGAAAGATGGATTCAGATCCATAGACAAGGGCATAGGGGGTAGCACCTATAAGAGTGCGTATACTTGTGCGATAAGTCCACAAGGCAGGATTTAGTTGAATATGCCAATCTCGACCAGCTTCATTGACCATTTTTTTGAGAATTTTGAGAATGGTTTTGTTAGAGGCCTCAGCCTAGCCATTACCTTGAGGATAGTAAGGTGTGGAAGAATGATGGTGTATATGGAATTTCTCATAGAGTTCACAGACATCTTGATTTTTGAATGGACGTCCATTATCTATGATGATGGATAAAGGAACACCATAATGACAGATGATGTAGTTCAGTATGAAAGTGGCTATTAATTTTACAGTGATATGAGTGAGAGGAACAACTTCAATCCATTTCATGAAATAGTCTATGGCAATGAGAATGAACTTATGACCATTAGATGAAGGTGGATGGATCTTGTCCACAAGATCGAGTCCCCATTGATAAAAGGGCCATGGTGTAGTAAGAGACTGTAATTTATGTGTAGGAGCATGTATCAAGTCTGCATATTTTTGTCACTGCTTGCATTTTTTAACAAACTAATAAGCATCTATTTCCATTGTAGGCCAATAATAACCCATATGCAAGAGTTTCTTGGCTAAGGTAGGACCACTAGAATGTGCCCCACATATACCTTCATGTACTTCTTGTAAAGCAATTTTTCTCTCATCATGCTCAGGACATCTAAGTAAAGTACCATCGAGACCTTGGCGGTAAAGGGTATCGGCTAAGATTATGTAGAGGGAAGCTTGACGGATAAAGGTTTTACGGGATTTATTTGATAGATCCAATGGCAAGGTGTTATCTTGGAGATAGGTATAAATATCGCCATACCATTGAGAATTAGGACCAACAATAAGGCAGATCATTTCAGATTGTGGTATATTGTAAGCAGGTTCGAAAAGAGGTTCTACCAAGAACTCATAGTAGGCAGCATTATGTGGCATTTCTACAAGTGAACCAATTGTTGCCATTGCATCAGTAGCTCGGTTGCTATCTCGAGGAATTTTCTCAAAGGAAACTGATGTGAAATAGTCCTTGAAGTCATCCACCATTCTTTTGTAAGGCATTCATTTTTCATCTTTTGTCTTGTAGCCATCATTAACTTGTTTGATCACTAGTTCAGAGTCACTAAGAACACGTAACTCTAGGATTTTCGATTGCTCTGCCATATGAGGCCCAGAAAGTAAGCCCTCATATTGTGCAATATTGTTGGTGCATGGAAATTATATCTTGTAAGCTTTAGGTATACAATCCCCTTGCGGAGTGACAAAGAGATTTCCAGCACCAGAACCACCTTGTGTGAAGAAGCCATCAAAATATAAAGTCCATAGATGTGTAGGTTCCATGTTGAAGATTGATTCATCAGGAAATTTGGTAATAAGGGGATGATTATCTGTCACAGGAGCATCGACAAGTTGATCTGCTATAGCTTGTCCTTTAATTGCTTTTCTTTCTATGTACTCAATATCAAACTCACTGAGAATCATAACCCATTTAGCTAATCGGCCCATGAGTGCTGCTTTGCTCAAGAGGTACTTAAGAGGATCAGTTTTTGCAATGAGATTTGTCTGGTGTGTAAGCATGTAATGTCACAAATTTTGTGATGCAAAAACTATGGCAAGGCATGCTCTTTCAATAGAACTATAATTGAGCTCATATCCCACTAGAGTGCGACTAATGTAATAGATAGCACATTCATTTCCTTCTGAATCATGTTGTGCCAAAAGTGCCCCTAGTGTTGTGGTGGTTGTGGATATATACATAATTAAAGGCTTGTCATTTGCGGGAGGTACCAATATTGGCGGTGTCATCAGATACTCTTTGATTTTCTGAAAATCTTGTTCACACTTGTCATCCCATCTGAATGGAACATTCTTGTGTAGTAGATGTTGAAAGGGTTGAAATTTATCTATGAGTTGTGATATAAAGTGATGAATAGATTGAAGTTTTCCTTGTAATGATCTCAACTGTCCGATATTCTTAGGTGGAGGCATTTCAAGTATAGCCTTTATTTTTGCAGGATCAGGTTCAATTCCCTTAGATGTGACAATGTATCCAAGGAGTTTCCCAAAGGTTACCTCAAAGGCACATTTTTTGGGTTTCAATCAGACTTTGTATTTTTCTAATCTTGTGAAAATTTTATCCATGATCTCTAGATGTCCAACGCTCATGTAAGATTTTCCCAACAAATCATCTACATAGTCCTCTAGATATGTATGGATCATGTCATGAAAGATAGTGGTCATTGCACATTGGTAGGTAGCTCTGGCATTCCTCAACCCAAAGGGCATGACATTCCAACAGAAGGTTCCCCAAGGACAAGTGAATGCTGTCTTAATTTGATCTTCAAGAGCTATTTTAATCTGATTATAGCCTAAGAAACCGTCCATGAGGGATAACATTTCATGTCCTGCCATCAAATCCACTATCATGTCAATGTTTGGAAGGGGGAAGTCATCCTTAGGATAAGCTTTGTTTAAATCTCTAAAATCCATGCAAATTCAGATGCCCCCATCAGGTTTTGAAACTGGTACCAAATTTGAAATCCAATCAGCATAGTCAATAGGTCTTATAAATCCCACATCTAGCAACTTTTGTAATTTGGCTTTTACCAATAGAGCAATATGTGGGTGCATTTTTCTCAACTTTTGTTTAACAGGTTTCGCCCCTGGTGGCAAAGACAAGTGATGCATGACTAGATCTAGATCAAGTCCTGACATATCTACATAAGACCATGCAAAGTTGACTTGTCTTTCCTTGTAAAACTGTATATGCTCTATTCTCTCTTCAGGTGTTAATGATTATGCTAGGTGAATTATCTTCAGTTTTTCTTCTGTACCCAAGTTAGCTGGTATTATCTTCTCCACTAGCACAGATGACTTTTCATGATATACTACCAAGGGAAGTGTGTCAAGCCTTCCATCCTCAGGCGCCTCAGAGAGGTTTTCACCCTTGGATACGTCCTTTTTTTTTACTTTTTTTAATTCTAATAGTGCCACAGGGTGGTTTTCACTAGAAGACCTATTTATATTTTCAATAATTTTGCGACTAAAAGGCTTGGCACCCTTCCCAAAGTAAGCCGCATTATTGAGTTCTATGGTGAAACTTTTCTTATGATCCTCAAAAGGTGTATCTTCTCATGCTCCCAAAAAGTTTATGATTGCCTCATCATTTTGAAATACATCCAGTTGTGGCCATCCCTTCTGGTCTAAATCAATGAGTTCGGGGTGAACCAAGGGTAAAGGGTCATGATTTGAATCAAGATTTTGAATGGATTCAAGCGTACAAATGTTATGATCAAGTTCAGGGGTAGGGATACTATCATAGTCATAAATGTCAATGAATTCATCGATGGTACTTTCCTCATTTGTTTGTGTAGCATTAGAGGACTCTACTTCCTTACTTGAAGTACATGTGGTACTCAAGGTCTTATCTTTCTACGCATCATATCCTAAACCAGGGACTCTTTGCATATGAGTAGGTTGTATTGGTTCCAAGATACCCTATTTTTGTAAGCCAAGAGGACTTTTACCATCATATCCCATTTGTTTCATAAGATCAAAACCTTTACCATATTGTCCAATAGGTATCTTTATTTCAATTTGTTCTTTTTTTGTATCGTCATCTTTGTATAGCCATTTCAGGAGATCAACTTCTTCTACTTCATTAGAGAGGACTCCCCATTTTTTGAGATTGATTGATTTACAAGTCACTATAGACTCTGGATCTAATGTGGTCTTAGTCATTTATGGTTTTCCATAGGTATGCGGAGATAAAGGTAACTTTCCAATGCAAAGGGCATGATTCAAAGTATATTTTCCCACTCCTTGTTCTTTTACTTGTATTTTGGTCTCAACTTCCTTTGATTTTGAGGAGGATACTTTTAAGGACTCAGGATCAACATATGCTTGGGAAGGAAATTACTCACGATTGCTTGGGATTGTGATTTCAGTTTTAGGACTTAGATTATGGCAGTACATGAAAGGGTTGAGATCTCCTAGTATTGTGATTTCAATGCCATTGTGTGGAAATTTAATGCACTAATGGTATGTAGAAGGTATTGCTTGCATTGCATGAATCCAAGGTCATCCAAGGAGGATATTATAGGTCAGTGAGAGATCAAGGACTTGGAAAACCACATCCTTTACCACAGGGCCGACTCTGATTAGTAGAGTAACTGATCCTTTAGAAGAGTGCTCCTCTTCATCATATGCCTTTATGGTAATCTTGTTCCTTGGATCAACTACATTTTTAGAAAACCCTAATTTTGTGATCAATTCTTGGGTACAAATATTAAGACTGACTCCTCCATCTATTAGAACTCGCTTGATCTTGGCATTATTGATAAGGATTTCAATGTGTAAAGATGCATTATGTAGTTGTCAAGGGGATGAATCATCACTTTCAATAAAAGTGATAGTGTAAGGCGAGGTGATATGTCCCACCATAGCTTGGAATTGATCTACATGCAGGTTCGTAGGCACTGTAGCAATAGCAAGCACTTTATCTAGAATAGCCTTATGCTTAGGAGATAGGCGTAGCAACTCAAGTATGGAAATTTGTGCAGGCGTTTTTCCTAAATGCTCTATGAGGTTGTATTGTGAAGCTGGTGGAGTGGGTTTTGAATTAGGGCCTTTAAGGGTGATTGTGCCTTTGCAGGTAGTAACCTTGCAATCAGGTTCTTTGCATTTTATAATGAAAGTGTTTACATGATTATCAATGTCACTGATGTTATGTATGGTATAGTCATACTTTGTAGTAGTATAGTTTACACCATCATCAGATTCAAGGGCCTTTCCTTTATCCTTGTCATGCTTAGGGAAAGGGTTCTTAAACACCTTGCGATCAGAGTCAACCACTATCTTACCATCATCAATAAGGTCCCGTAGTAGATGTCAAAGTTTATTGCAACTATTAGTCTTATGTCCTTTGTGTCTATGATAGTCACAAAAGTGATTCTCATTCCACCACGGGGGTTTGACTTGTGGATTATATTCCTTTATTTCAGGTAGCATTATAATATTGATTTCAAGAAGTTCTTTTAATGCAGATTCAAGTGATTGTCCCAATGGTGTAAAATTTCGTTTAGGGAAACTTCTCTATTTTTCTTTTCCTTTATCTAAAGATGAACCTTTGAGGTTATAAACAGGCGATGATGTTTTAGTTGTTTTTGCATCAACAACTCCGTCATTGACTACATTCTTGTTCTTTACCCAAAAAGGTGTCTTATTGTTTTAATTTGATTTTTGATCTCTATCATTATTAAGTTTTATGGTTCCATCATCAATTAGAGTTTTTTCGATTTGGAATCCCATTTCTATGGCATCATCAAAGGAATCCAAGCATTTGAGGTGAAGTTCCCTTCCAATTTCTTTGTTCAAATTTTGACAAAAGAGGTCAACCAATTCTTGATCAGGAATGACATAAGGTAATCATTTTGTTAAATGTCTCCATCTTTGCAAGAATGACACAAAAGATTCACTTGGTTTTTGTTTGGTGTTGAAAAGGTTGGTCATTCATCATGACCAGTGACATGTCAAAATCGGGAGGCATTTTGATTCCTTCATCAACAAGGGATTTGAAGTATTGTTGTGGGTTACATTTGACTACCTCCGTAAGAAGTTTAGTGAATCTATGATCCTTAAGTGCTTCTTCTATATCGGATTTGGTTATTTCTTCATCATCAATTTCATTTGTTTCTCTAGTTGCAACACTAATCTTATCTTTGCCATCAAAGTCTCTTCCCTAAGGGTTCCCTTCTTCGTGAAAATTTTTTGCTCTTGTTCTAGGGGTCATAGTTGATTATTTTGATTTTCAATCCAAGGTAATGTATGAGACCTAAGACTAGGATGCAATGAAAAGGATATGATTCTAAGATGAGATATGGTAGGTCCAAAGTTGGTTATGATGTAAAGGCTTTACTTGTGTTATGATGGATAGACACAAGGACCAATGATCAAGAGAGGGTATGTAGGAGATGATGGACTCCAAAAGGATTGCCCTACTCAAGGATAATGGTATGTTCCCTAACTCAAGGATGATGAACCTCAAGTGATATGGGTGATAGATAGCCAATGGTTTGATTTCAAGACCTAGGAAGAGTAGCCTAAGTGCAATCTAAGGGTTTTGTTTGATCGATGATGAATATGCAAAGGACTAAATTCCTGGAACATGCAAAGGTTAGGTGAGATGGTTTTGATATGCAAAGGGGTTGAACATGCAAGAACTAGGTGGAGTGTTATCTATATGCAAGGACTATGTAGTGTCACCCATGTATGCAAGAATAGTAATATGCAAGGACTAGGATGAAAGGTATATGAATATGTATGGATATGCAAGGGCTAGCTGGAATGTAAAGTCTAGATGGAATGCAAGGATTGAAAGATCAAAACTGAAGGATGATGGCCCCAAGAAATCCAAGTGATAGGTTCGCGTTGTATGTTTGTGTTGTTGGACCGTTTGAGGTTTGCAAAGTTTGAGATGTTGCAAGTTACTAGGTGTGATGTTTATTTGAGGTCTATTTTGGAACACACACTCAAGACATAGCAAACAAAGTGTTTGAGTTTAACAATACAAGCACAAATCCTAAGGTTGGAAAGGACAATATCTGCTAGATTCCATGTGGGTTTCTCCAACTGCATATTCTTAGCGAGTGAATCCAGAAGCTTGGCTGCATGGGCTCCCCCTTACATTGCACTCACTTCTTAGGCCAACCAAGCTTCCAAACCCCATGAAACTCCCATGGTAGATTGATCACCTCTACTAAAAACTACGAAGATTTGGATGCCTTCACACTGATCGATGTTGTGCTAGCAAATAGAAGGATTTTGGCAACTACACAAAGGTTTTTAATTTGGGACCCCCATTCGAGTGGCCATACATGGGGCACAAAATTAAGCTCCATTTAGGAGGCACTCCAGCCTGAAGAGGTTATGCTCAATAGGGTTTTGGTGAGTACTACTTGGTCTATATGACATATTCACACTTGTAATCCTAGGCTTTCCCTTAGGATTCACATTTATATACCGGTCGGAGGTAGCTTGGCCAAAAAGCTCCGTTGCTGGTCTGAGTCACCTTGCAGTGAGTACTTTTTCCCACCAAGGCAGACCCAAGTTATAGAGTTGATAACTGTTTCTCTTGCACCCAGGATCACACAAGTGCGTAAGGGGAGAGGATACTTTGATTATTGAATCAGGGTAACACATAAAATAGATGGGTCTGACTTTCTGATCACCTAGTTTGCACAAGGTGAGAGAATAATTACCTACCACCTTCAAGCATAGCAAACAGTATTCATTGAACCCCTAGTTAAATTGATTTGAGAGAAGACAATTGTTCATTTTTAAAGCAACAATTGAAGTGTTTTCTAATTTAAAGGACAATTGGTTTCAAAATCATGTCTTCATCAATCGTTCTGCACCAATATTGTTAGTAGTTTTGATTTCAATCTTTGTCAAGCGTATGTTTTGATTTTTAGTTCTTTGCCAAACGAACCTATAAGAGAACCCAAATTAATAGAATTAGACCCATAACTAAAATTAAACTAAAACAAAAACTAACATTATTCTAAATTTAAAATTAAAATCTAATTTAAAAAGATAAATCCAAACTAAGAACTAAAAGCTAAATCTAAAAATCTAAATCAAATTAAAGTTAAGATCTAATTTAAATCTAAAGTTAATTTAAATCTAGATTAAAAATAAGTCTAGACTAAAGTTAGTTTCAAATTAATTCTAAATTAAAATCTAAATTAAAATGAATTTAAATCTAATCTAAATTAAGATCTAATTTAAATCTAAAATTACATTTAAGATCTACATTAAAAAAAACTCTAAAAAAAACAAAATCTAAACTACATTAATTAAATTTTTTTTTTTAAAAACTAACTAAATGGGAAATTAGAAACTAAATTAAAGCTAAATTAAAAAGTAAATTAAAAAAATAAAAAAATAAACTACACATTAAATCTAAACATTAAAAATCTAAATGAAATTAGAAACTAAAATTCTAAGCTAAATTAAAAATTAGTCTAAAAACTAAATTAAAATTAATCTAAAACTAAACTAAAACTTAAATTTAAAACTAAAAATTAAAAACTAAAACTAAATAGAAAACTTAATTTTAAAATCTTAAACATGCAGCAATGCTCTGATGGACTGATGGACACATGGACATAGTAGTTGAATCTTTTGACATAATGCATCAAAATACCTCAAAATAGCCTGCAAGAAATAAATACAGTTATTGAGGAAACATTTAAAATAGAAATGGAAAAACTTTGTTTGTTGCAAACTCTGAACCTATAGAAAATATCAGCACCCAAATAAGTTTTAAATTATGGCATTTGACAGATTTAAATGAGAATGCTCACTGTAAGCACAAAATAGCAGAAAGAAGCAAATACAACATTTAGAAAACCTTCTAATATTTCCAACAAAAGATTTTTTGAAAGCTTTGAAGAACAGTGCAGGGGGTATGGTGATCACGTTTTTAGATTCAAAGCTATTTTTTTAGAGCTTTTACTTACTGTAAATGAACTCTTTCACCTCAAAAAAAATGCCTGAGACATTCTTCATGACGAGAGGGCAATGTTAGAGATGTTTTGCGCATTTCAAACTATCGAGTAGTGAGAAAAACGTGGCAACAAAAAGAAAAAAGTGATTTCATTGTTTCTCATACTTCTCCAGCAAATTTGATATTGTTGATATGGTTTCACACAACCCAACAACAACAAAAAAATGAGACAACAATAAAAATGAAGAAACAAATAAACGATTGCTCGTTCACGTCGAGTTCACGATTTATAAGCTCTCAAAAATGAATGGTTCTATAGAGAAGAACCATCATTTTTGGACCTCAACAATAAAACAGTTTCAGATTTAAAAGCAAAAACTAAAAATGAAACTATTCTAAACTACCAAAAATAATCAAAATGCTTCCAAACAAAAACTAGTCTCCATTGGCATCCTATCACCAAAGTCTTGTTATGCACTTTTGCTCTCAGATTTTTGCAAGCATAGATGCATCGGGAGGCTATTAGTGAATGGATTAAGAAAAACTATGAAGATATATGCATGTGCAAGATTCGTGTAGGGGTCAAAATGAGAAGAGATTCATGTTTAAATAGGAATTTCTGATGACAAAGAGGTTGAGAATGAGAAATGTGGGATAAATGGATATTGCAATAATGAATTTTTAAAATCCCACATGGTGTAGTGAAATGAAATGCATATGAGTGGAAATGATAAAGAAGATAGATTAAATGAATAGTGAAGGATTGAATAAAATAATTAAATGCATATATTTTTAATATGGATGAAAATGGTTTATTAATATTTTATCATGAATTATTTTAATGTTTTTATGAGAATGATTTATGTAAGAATGATAATTTGTTGAAATGAAATTATTTAATTTATTAATGGTTATGAAATGTTTTATGAACGATTATTATTTATTATGCACTATGAATGATCACGTGGTGAAATGATTTAATGATTTATATAAATGCAATATGAAGTGAATGATTTATGCAAATGATTTGATTTAAATAATAATATAGTTTTATTATGAAATGCTAGTGAATGATTATGATAATGAACTTATTATGATAATGAATGATAGTGCAAAACGATAATGTGATGTATGCAAATGATAATGCAATGATTTGATGATTTGATGAAATGCATGAATAGAAGAAAGTATTGAATGAATTGATCATTTTAATCAATAGACGAATAATGTGATGCGAGGATAAATTTGAGTGTCTACAAATACTTTCCTATTTATATAAGGCATTTTTATACATTATTTTACTTCGCATAATATAATCTCAATTTGCATGCTTCAGTTACAACACTTTCTTTGTGGGTGATATTCTTTTTAGCTAAGGTACTCTGAAGTCTAGAGCTTCATAGGATTATTCAACATCCATAATTTCTACACATAAGGCCCCTTTTTCCCTATCTGCCCTCTTGAGGGGGCATCATCATCCATATTTTTCAATTTTTTCTTTGTTTTATTTTCCATGCCATGCTATGGCTTCTAATCCTTGTTTTCATCTATCGAGTTTCCTATATTTTATTTTTCTTTGAAACACTATTATTTCAATGATATTTTGAAGAGGGGAAAAATGTAGACATCTAAATTCAACCATTCTCATGTGGTCATATTTATTCTCTATTTCATCTATTTTGCATCCATGGCCATATTAATTAAATAATTTCATTATTTAATTAATATTCATCTTATTTTTAAATGTCTTCTAGAGTATTTAATTATTCAATTAAATACTTTACTTCACCCATTTTTCTCTCAAGATTAAATAAATATTATAATTTATTTAATCTTGTCATTTATTCAATATGAATTATAACTAATTTTTAATTCATCTTCTTTTCTCTCACCTAGTCACATCCTCCATAATTCCTTCCAAATCATATTAACCTACTTAAACTATTATTAGGGTGTGCACATTCCTTAATCAAATTTAGTGTCACATCCTCCATAATTTTCCACTTCTCGTAATCACCCTATTATCATTTGTACAATCAATAATTGATGATTAATTAACCTAATGTAATCCTAATTCCAACTATGGCATGTGTACCTAGGTAAACCTTCATTAATTTCTTCCATTTTTGGAGAAGTTATCTCCCCTTTATAGGGAATTTTAAATTCCCATTTATTTCCCTCATAAGCCTATGTGGAATATTTAATTCAAATTTATCCTTCCAAAACCTCTAGAAGAATTAAAAGTTTCTTCACTCCACATCCCTATGTCCATACAAATGGTATTTTTAATTCCATTTATTCTTCCAATGATTTCTCTAAATTTTTTGGAGATTTTTGGAAGAATTTTAAATTCCCCACTTTTCACATCCTCCCCATTATTTGGGGAGGATAAGACAAGTCTTCCCTTTTGTCCTTCTCAAGATACTTGGTAAAGTACCTCCACATGTCATCCACCTAGGCTCCATCTCACCTTTCCTCTCCTTCCTCAGATAATACATGGCATCCTCTCATGAATTCAAATTCCTTAAGGCATCTCAACCCTTGGATCTAATCCCTAGTTCTAATCCTAGCCCTCCATTCCTTTTTCCCTATAAATTACTAAGGAAAACACTTAGTCATTTTCTCATTATGCATTCAAATCTCAAGCTCTCACACAAGCACTAGCTTTTCACATCTTTTTGCATCAAAATCCATCAAAATCATTATTGGAATCTACATTCATTCCTAAAATCAAGTAGTTCATGGGATTATACTGTTGAAATTGATCCAAGAAGCACACATTCAAACATATAAAAGGGACAACCAAGCTATCAACTCAACAAGGTATTCTTAGTGCTATTTTACATTTTCCTGTTTGAGTTTATCTTTTCCCAATCTGAGTGGTGTCTTTGGTTTTCCTCCTTTGCTTGATTTTATTTATTGCATTTTATATAGATTAAAACACTACAAAAAATTAGGTTGTAAGTTTCCAACAAAGACTCTTTGTTATTAGAATTTGAGAGAGAATGTGAAATTTGCGAATAAAGATCTTGGTATTGTCCTATAAAATCACACTTTTTCCTTAGGTCCTTGTTTACAATGGACTAAATATGTGAATGTAACTTGAGGTACAATGTTTTCTTAAAGTTTTTGGATAATTTCATTAATAAATTGTGAAAAGGACATAATTAAATAATTAGGCAACAAAGAAAACAAATCCAATATATGTCCTTCAATGATCTAGGAAAGAGCTTAGCTAAGAGAGGATCTTCACAAAGGAAATCGCTACATAGATCAGTGAAGGGCAATACGTGATTGATGGGATCTCATTTGCCAAAATACTTCACAAAGTGAGGAATCTCAATGCTTTATAGAATATGTGTTTTTAATATAGCATAGGATAATGGAGTCTATGTGATTTATGTTTGAGGATTAGCATTGGATTGAATTTGGTTCATGTTTGAATTATTTTTTTTGTAGAGATGACATGTTTTATAAAATTTGATTTATTACAAGATCATTTTGTGACATATTTTGAGAATTTGTGAAGTGTGTAGGGATATTGTTAATGACTGGAGGGTTATTGTTTTGAAATTTTATGAGAGGTGAAGAAAATGGCCATGTGGTAGTAGAAGGGAGACAAGTATAAGGATCCCTACAAGAAATCAAACTAGAGTTAAGGCCCTTTCTATATTGTGTGGTGGATGCTACAACTAGAAGGGTGAATATAGCAATAGAATGTATGGTTGTACAAGAGGAAACTTTCTTTTTTATTATAATTTGAGCATTGGTAAGTTTTTGAGAACAACTAGTTGTTGTAAGGATGTTTGAGTACACTATATGAGCTAGGCTATTAAAAAAAAATATTCCTTGGGCGTCATTAATCAATTTTTAAATGGTATCCATAAGAGGAATTATTTTTGTAGCCAAATATTTAGTACTTAAGTATAGTTGAAGGCTTTCAAGGTATCTATCAAAAAAATTAAGCTTATCTTTAGGGATATGAGAAACAATAGCTTATAAGTCCACATGAATGGTTGGTGGTGAAAAATACATAGGAAAAGTAGGATTAGGGATAGTATCAAAGATAGATTGCATAGATACAATTACTTCAGTGAAAGAGTTATGAAACTCAAAATTGACATCAGATGTAATTATAGCATGGGAAGCAATGACTCTATAAATAGGTCTCACAAGAGTGTTTTGATATGGGACACAAAGCTATGAATCTCATAAATTTATCATCAGATTCAAGACACTTGAGTGTTTATATAATAAATTATGATGATAGAGACATATACACAAATATTAGAAACAAGAAATAGGCATGCACAAAGGGTACAAACATAGAAATTTCTCTGAAATTTGGAGTGAAATCAATAGGACAAGGATGAGGGTGCCCTAGAACAAAGCTTTTTTTTGTTTTGCAAGTTTAAAGATCTAGAAATGAAATACAGTGTTTAAAGGTCTGATTTTGTATAGGTTTAGGTTTGATATCAATTAGAATTTTGGAAATGTAAGAAAACATAATTTATTTACATAAGTCACATGTGAAGATGAAATTTTATATTTTAAAGAAATAAAGTGAATACAATAAATCCCAATTTCCAGATAAATAACAATTTCCAAAGTGTAAAATATGATATTTAGTTAAAATTTTCCCTAAAATGATTAAAATAGAACATTTTTGATCTTTTCAAATAGAAAATGACATAAAAATCTTAAATTTTTTCAATGTATAACATGAAATGCACTTTGAATGATAATACTTTCAAACAACCTAAGATTTCACTAAGATTTTAAGACAATAGTTGTGTAAATAAAAAGTATGCAAACGTAAGATACATCAAGTTCACCAAAATGTGATGTGGAAAAAGAGGACCTAGGGTCTAAATCACACCTTTCTAGTTACATTATTGAGGAAACAAAAATGATCATACAAGTATACTTGCTTACTATTCTCAAGGAAGATACAAAATGATTGATCGAGGTTTTGGTCCTCTTTTTAATGGGGGGATTGATGATTGATGTTGATTAGGAATTGAATTGGTTTTATTATGTAAAGTAGGTCAATTAGGAAACTACAACAAACTACTATGAATATAGAAAAAAATAGAGCTAATAAATAGAAACTATGATTAATAGAGAAGAGGGTAGAGATAGAGGAACCTAGCATTCAAATTGAGGCTAAAACTATTTGGTCAAGTGTGTGGTCACCCTATACTAAGGAATGAGATTTTTAAGAATGTACAAATGGTTATCAGTAGGTTATATTCTATAGGTTCTTTCTTGTTGAACTTAGCTTCCAAACTTCTTGGGTGATCCCACAAAGTTGGTTTACAATTTTTGGGAGATTTTGATTTTTGCTGAAATCACATATTTTTAGAAAATATAATGATTTAAGCCTTAAAAATTTTCATGTTAATGAATTCAATTGAATATAGTTTGATAAAACCACCTTAGATCAAACCCCATTGTATAGAACCTCGCTAGTTTTAAACCATACCTACAACGAAGTCTCTTTTACACCTATCAAAATGCTAATAAAAATTTACTTTTGATTTACCTTTTGGGGGATCAAATGAATTCATTTAAAATTTATTTCAAATGATCATGGTAGTCCTCAGAATGAGCTATCCAATGCATATAATTTGAATATGTTTTGGTTTTATTATTTATGTGTTTTTTTAGTTTTATTAAACATAGGTTTCTCACCGAAAATCAAGCTCTTTGTTCTACACATGTGGAAAAATAGAAGATTATCAAAATAAAATTTAAAAAAATATGTTTAGGTTGAGTATTGATGTCCTTGATCCACTAAAAATAAATAATTTTTTTGGATACATACAGAAAAAGTTATGTTGTATACAGTTTGCCTATGTTTCAATTTTAATTGGTTTGACTTTGAAACTTGATTAAGAAAATAAAAATTAATAAAACACTACAAAACAAAATTAAAGTGCTAGATATCATAGTTACAAATATAAGTTCAAAAAAAATGGAATTTTATCCTTCATACAAAAAAAATTATGTTGTATACAGTGAGCATCACTCCTTAAAAATGTTGTTTTAAAAACAAACTAGCTATCAAAGGAGATGGAAAAAGAAGGGCGATCTGATTCCAAATTTTTTGACAAAATTTATTTCGAATCTATAGACAAAACTTCACAAATCACTAGTTTGCATCATCTTCAAATTCCTCACGGTTTAGCCGCTAGAGGAGCCCAAAAGTGAAGATTTAGTTAAAAAAAATTAGTTCAGTGTCCAGTTTGCCCAAAAATTGTAAATCAGTATTGTGGGATCACCCTCTTATGTTGTTGAATAATTGATCTTTCCCTAATTTCATGAATGAATGTTCTTGAATTCTTGATGTTTATGTTTATTCTTCAATCTTATCCAAATCCACTTTAGATTTGTAACTTGGAATAAAGAGAGGAGAAAGGGTTATTCCCTATAGGGGCTTGCCTAATTCAAACCCTATTTTGGTGTTTCCACCTCCACAATTGATATGACGATGTTGGATAAAGAGTGCTTATCATAGGTTGGGTAGAGAAAAATAGATAAAAATATGTTAAAACGCAAGTGCTACAACTTACCACTCATATCTACTTTCCTTGATGAACTTAAGTCATGTCACTCATCTCATGCAATTAGAATTAGATTCTTTACTGAAGGTCCTACAAGTGTTAGTACTCACAACAAAAAGGTAAAACTTGAAATAAATCTTACATGATACATTGCTAACATGAATCTTTACTATATTTAATCCCCAACTCAACCAACAGAAAATGCGCATTGAGCGGAAATGGGTGAGCGGGAGCGAGGTTTTGATTTTCCTTCTATTATGCAATGGGTGTTTGGTTCAAAGGAAGCGGGATATTTGTTGGGGGATGAACTTTTTGTGGATGCAGTAGGGGAGAATGCAGGTGAAGAGTAGGAGGGAGTGGATTCTGAGGACTGTAGTCCGAGGAATCTGGGGGACCCAGGCGGTTTGGTAGACTGTAGAGGTGAGGTGTTTCTTGGCCCCTCTTCAAATGGTGGGGTTGGTGGGGCTAGTTTTCTAGGGAACCAGGATGTGGCCAAGAACCCTATTTCCCAATTTAGACTAGGGTCTCTAGAGAATTTTTTGAGAGAAATATGTCGGGAGGACTCAAAAAGAACCTGGGCCTCGTTGTTTGGGACTAAGCCTATTGGTAAGTCAGTCTTTCCTCTGGTTAGCATCATTTCAGTCCCTTTGAGTGGGACTTTTTCTATTCTAGTTCTTGATCTAGTGATTGACCATAACGTTTCGATGATGGCCTCTTCGCTAGTGGGGAAATTAATGGGCCCAAGACCAAATATTGAAGTGGTTAGGGATTCTGTTAGGAAGAAGTAGAAAACAAAAGGACAAGTTGAGGTTGCAGCCCTGCCTAAGGGTTTCGTTTCCTTCAATTTTTCCTTTGAAGAGGAAAAGCTTGCAATACTATGTGCTGGTTCATGGGTTCTTGGAAAGTCATCCTTGGCTCTTAAGAAGTGGTCTCCGAAAATCAACTTCTCGGATACATATTTTGAAATAGTTCCTATGTGGGTTCGGTTATAGGGTTTACCTTTGGAGTTTTTGAATGAGGATGTTTTTCAGGGGAATTGCAAACTCTTTTGGGGAGCTATTATCTATAGATTCCATGACTTCGGCTAGGAAAAGGCTAGTTTTTGCAGGGATTTGTGTGGGTATAACTCAGTCCATTGATCTACCATCCTCTATAGAAATTGTGTCTAAACTCGGCAAGTGGGTCTAGAAAATTGAATTTGGGACTCTTCCTTTTGTGTGTTTCGCCTGCAAAAAAATTGGGCATTTGGGCTAGGAAATTCCAAACCAAACTGTCTAAGTCTAAAGCTAAGTTGGTCATCAAGAAGACCAAAATATGGAAGGTAAACACTTCAAAGAACCCCTTGGATGATGTTCCCTCCTTGAACAAGGGTGAGATGAACATTTTTGGGGTTGGTCAGGAAAAGAGTGAGGAGTGCTAGAATCCCAATCTAGGGGTTAATAATGATGAGAAGCTTCTGAAAGGGAATGTTTTTGACAACCTTGAAGCTCCAAAAGTACATGATAAGGCTCTAAATAGTGAGCTAATGGAATCGAGCACCAAGGGGTATCGATAAGCTTGATGGAAACATGAACTTAGTAGAGAGGGTTCTTGACTCCTTTGGTGAGTGTTCAGAGGATACATCTCGGATTGGCTATGGGGTAGGAAGTAAAGAAAGCCATGAGGAGGATTCCTTGGTGGAAGGGGTGAAGAATCTTCCTTCTTCTATCCAGGAAGGATCTCAAAGCTCACCGAAGGTTGTGAAATCTAGATTCAGGGATTTTGTGGACACCTGTAAGGAGAGGAATGACCTGGGGCATTCTTCGATTAAGGAGGTCATTGTAGTTAATGATTTAATGGATGGTCAAGACTTCATGGGACTTGAGGATATGGACCTAGAAAGGGATATTTCATACACAAAATTTGAAAAGAAGAAGAGTAAACAAGGGAACAATACTATGGGGGTTTCTACAAGAAATAGGACAAAAGCGGACTGTGGTAACTAGAGAAGTTCTAGTAGAAAACCAACAAAGTAGAATTGAGAGAAGGAATGCCTCAAAAATATTGTTGATGGGGTTCAAAAAACCATCCCAGAGATTTTTTAAAGTAACACTCCATCTAAGTAATGAAGTTCATGTCATGGAATGCTCGAGGGCTAAACAACTCCCACAAACAAGATATTTTGCACAATTTTGCTAGGGACCATAAGCCTGCTATTTTAATTGTCTAGGAATCCAAGATGCCTAAAGAAAGAGTGGAAAGGATTAAGATTTTTAAGAATTGTGGTGTGCAAGGTAGGATTTTGGAGGGTGCCTCTGAAGGCTTAGTGACTTTTTGGAATCAAGACCATCTTCTTGGTACTCCAGTCTGAGAAGATGCTAACCATGTGGGTACTAGATTTAGGCATATTAGAGATGAATTATGTTGGATCTTGTCTAATATCTATATTCCCAACAATAAAACCATGACAATGAAATTATGAAAAAGACTTGAGTCTTTTAGACTTAGTTTCCCTAATGAGAACTAGATCATTATGGGATACTTCAACACCCCATTACTTGTGTCAGAAAAATTTGGAGGATCTTAGATACAGATGAATAGTAAACTAGATTTGAAGGATTTTATTAACTCCCAAGGCTTGCACGATGTGGATCTCAAGGGGGTGACCTATACTTGGTCTAATAGGTGGGTTTGGAATGATCTTATTCAAGTCAAACTTTATAGGGCTTTAATATCGAATAACTGGATGGTGGACTATTTCTGCTCTTTAACTGCTCTCTCTAGGATTGGGTTGGATCACTTCCCCATTAGTTTTGTGGCAAAATTTGTTTCAAGTAAGAGGAATTTTCCTTTTACATTTGAAATAATGTGGTTGTCTCATCCTCAAATCTTTAAATGTATTAAAGAATGGTGGAACATTAAGGTCAGTGATACTACTATGTTTCAGGTGGCCAAAGAGCTTAGTGAGGTCAAAACTAAGGTTAGACTATGGAATAAGGAAGTATTTGGGGATATTTTTTCTATGAAGTCTTCCTTTCAACTTGATTGAAAGGATATCTAGGACAAAATCTAGAAAGATGGTTACGTGATAGACTTCCTCTCTAGAGAAAATAAAATTCTTATGAGCTATCATGATATTATCTCTAAAGAAGAAGAATTTTGGAAACAGAGATCAAGATTGTTGTGGATTTCTTCAGGAGACAATAACACCAGGTTCTTCCACATGACTACTCTAAAACATAGGGCTTCAAACCGAATTACTTATATTATGAAGAATGGCATGAAAGTTGATAATGAGTATGAGATTAGGAGTGAGGCTAATCAGTTCTTTGCTAATCTCTTAGCTGCAGAAGAAAGGCTTGATGTGAATTCACAACAAACTCTCATTGATGCTATTCCTAAAATTTCAAATGAGAATCAAAATAGATCTTTGATTGCTATTCCTTCTTTGGAAGAGGTTAGGAAGGTCATTTTTTATTTTGAAGGGAATAAGACCCCTAGTCCAGATGGATTTCAAATGTTCTTCTTTCAAGTCTTCTAGGAGTTTGTGACTGAGGATGTGGCTAATGCGGTCAAAGAGTTCTTTGGATCAAGAAAACTGTTGAAGGAGATTAATTCTACTTTCATTTCTCTTATCCCTAAGTTCCCTGTTGTTGATGTTTTTCACTCTTTTCGCATGATCAACTTATGCAATTCCTTTTATAAAATTATCTCTAAATTTTTTACAACAAGGCTGCTCGGTGTTCTTCCGCTCGTGAGTTATCCTCAACAAAATGGATTTGTCCTTGGTAGACAAATTTTGGATTCTATTATTACTTTTCATGAGAACATTCACTCATTAGAGGCATCAAAGAGCCAAGGTTTTTTGCTAAAACTAGATATGTCCAAGGCCTATGATAGGGTGGATTAGGGGTTCTTATTGAAGGTTTTAATTTAGCTTTTGGTTTCTCAGAGAGATTTCTTCAGCTGATATGGGAAATGATTTCTACTACGAGCACTACTATTATTATCAATGGGTCCCCTTCCCATTTTTTCAAGGTTTCAAGAGGGGTGAGACAAGGAGATACTGTTTCTCCTATCCTCTTTACTCTGATGGCAGAGAGCTTGGTAATATTACTACACAAAAAGGTGATGGATGGAAGTTTAAAAGGGCTAAAGCTGTCATTGGCTAATCTTGTTTGTTCTCATCAGAAATTCGTTGATGACACTATTCTCATGGGAAGTGCTACAATTGGAGAAGCTATAACTTTGAAGTTTTCTCTTTTGCTTTATGAAGAAGCTTTAGGGAAAAAAATTAACAGGATGAAAACCTCCCTTTTCTTTTTCAACACTCTTGAACCTAGACAAAGGAAGATGGATGAAATTCTTGGATGTGTTGTTAACTCTCTCCCCTCCACTTATCTGGGGCTTCCCCTAAGAACCAAACCCCCTGATTCTTTTTGGATTTCCCTAGTGGATCCATTTAATCAAAAGCTAGTAGGCTAGAAAGGGCCCCTCCTTAGTCAAGCGGGTAAAGTTATGTTGCTTAAGTCTTCCCTTCAAAATTTTCATGTCTATGCTCTAAGTTTGTTCAAGATCCATTCCAAATTTTCTGAAATTATAGAGAAGATTTAGAAACACTTTCTTTGGTTAGGGGTTGAGGAGAAAAAGAGAATCCCACTAGTGGATTAGGATAATGTGTTCAAACCTAAAAAATATGGAGTTCTTGGTCTGTGGAATATTAGAGTCTTTAATAAAGCTCTCTTGGTGAAGTAGGTTTGGAGGACCTTTGTTGAAGCCCATGAATTGAATGCTATTTGGCACATAAAATATTTGTGTGATGTTATTTCTTTCAAGGAATTTCTTAGTTCTCATAATCTCCCTCATGGCTTTACTCTTTGGAATAGTGTCATTAAGGCTAGGGATCTTGCTATGAAAGGTTCTTTCTGGAAGCGCAGAGATGGCAAAAATATTTTGTTCTACGAACATAATTTGATTGGTAATGAGCCTCTTTATGATCATACTATCTTCAAGCTTCATATGGAGGAGTGTAAAACCAGATTTGGTACTTTAGTTGGGGATTATTTGAGAAATGACCAATGGGTTCACATTTCTTCAATTAGTCTAGAACTTACTCCCTTGCAATCTCTTCTAAATTTTGTTGTGTTGAACCCGTGGGGCTAGGAGGATACAATGGTTTGGAAAATATCATCAAAAGGTGCCTTTTCTATCTCCTCGGTGGTGGCCTCTTGTTATCATTACTCCCCCTCTCCTTTGTGGGTGAAGGCCTTGGTGCATAACCTAATACCCAAAGTCAACATTTTTGCTTGGATCCTCCTTTAGATGTTATCTTTGTTGTGTGGAGATTGAGACTGTGTCACATATTTTCTCCTTTGTCCTTTTTCCTATGAAATTTGGTGTAGGGTCTTGTAGTTGTGGAACCTCAACTGGGTTTTTCTTGGCTCTATCTTGGACTTTTATTGATAGTGGAAATATCCCTCAAAAAATCAGGTGCTAAAGTTGCTCTGGTAGTACATCTTCCCACACCTTGTGTGGGGTATTTGGAAAGAGTGTAATAATAGAATCTTTAGGGATTCTACTCCTTCAGGGGAAATTGTTTTTGGTAAAATTATTAGAGATGTGGGAGACAGCTTAAAAGGGCTAAGCTAAAAAACTAAGGGAAAAGTAAAGGTCAGGTGTCAAGATTATGAGTTCAGAGTTGTTGATTCTTGGAAGATTAATTTTGATATCTCTTATCCCCTTAAACCAACTAAGGGACCCAAAGATGGCATCCACTGGAATTTTCCTCCTCCTGGTTGGGTAAAAATTAACTTTTATGGGGCGGCTAAGGGTAATCCTGGGCCTATTGGGTGTGGGGGAGTGATAAGGGATGTGAATGGCATTTTTATTTCAGTAGTGGCACTCCCTTGGGTACCTAGACCAACCACCTTGTTGAAGCCATAGGGGCATTCCAAGCTTTAAATCTTTCCTATCAATTGAACTGCAATTATGTTTGGTTAGAAGGGGACTCTAATAATCTCATCTAATGTATCAAGGGCCTCCAAAAGCCTTCATGGACCATAGAAACCTAGATCAATCTATCTAAAAGGATAATAAGCTCTTTTGAAAAATACTGAATTTCCCATGCCTATTAGGAAATTAATATGGTGGCGGATTTTTTTTCTAACACGGGTGTTTAGGCCAATGAAAAAACCACTTGGCAAAGGGGTGACAAGCTGGAGGTTCATATCATAGCCTTACTAAAGTATGACCGAATCCATAGGAAGGCTACTAATATCCATATCAACTAATGATTATGGATGAGGAGTGTCAATTCATGTAGTCTTGGAACTACTATTTAATAATTCCATATCAAAGGCCAGAGCACCAAAGTCTTAATTGCTATTCTGACATTATTTTCCTTGCATGCTTTATGGGTATTTTGGAAATTAGTTTGTGTGGCTTTTAGGAGCCTTCTGAGTGGTTTTGTTACTCTACTAAAATGGGTGGTGATTTCCACAATGTGGAACTGATGGACTATGAGGAGTTGAGGAAGAATGCTAAGGTGTGGCCACTGTTGGAGAAAGGGGGGCTCACTTGTTATATTGAAAAACTACATGGTTTGAACCCGAAGGTAACAAGGTACTTTGCTATGGAATGGAAGAATGGAAAAATTAATCTATTTGGGAGAAAGGTTTCCATTGATGAGTAGCTTATAGCCAAGGTGACAAGGCTCTCTATGGAAAAACTTAAATTTTATAAGGATAGGAAACTCTCAAACTTGGTGGTTAAAAAGTTTCCAAAGATGGAGAAGAAAAAAGCAGACCTTTGTAGGGTCTCTAAAAGAAACTACGACTCCAAGAACATTAATTTGCTTTAGCAAGAATTTTTAAATGTGATTATGGAATACATCACTCTAGATGGCAGATACACTAGGGTCTTTGGCTACCACTTCATGTTCCTCAACCAATTTCGGCATCAGGTAAGGGTTTCTTTTCCTTTCTATTTGCTTAACTATTTGAATGCAAGCCTTAATGACCATGGAATGAACCCTGTTAGATACCCTATCCTTCATGAAGGCTTGCTTGTCTTAATTTTTGAGCAATTTAAAGCCATGTTGGCTCTATCCCATTTTCCCCTTATCCCCACTTGTTTGTTTCTGCTAAGGATGAACTAGGCACAAGTTACATGGAAAAGGAGGAATGGGAAACAAATTTGGAGGATGAGGTTGGTCCATCCTTGAAGGATTTGGGAAACGGTAGTAGCAAAGGCAAGATGAAAGCTAATGCCCCCTCTACACCTAGTTCTTTTACCCCTAGAGGTAGAGTTAAGGTTCTTTCCTTGGGCTCTAAAGACACCAAATCTAAGGAAAATGGAAAATCTATTGCCTCCCCCCAAGAGAAGGTTAAAAGAAAGGATTTAGTGGACCCTTCCTGTTATTCTGACCATGAGGAGTCTTAGTTGGTGCCATTGTTGGAGTATTCTAGCTACCCTGCCACTAATAGAGAGGATAGGCCTCATTTTCTCAGAGACCTCAATGCTGATGACCATTATATCAAAGTTGAATGTGAGTTCCGTATTGACATCCTCACCATTGCTCGCAATGGGGCTATGGAATTTTTAAGATTGATGAGATGGGTGTTTTTTGAGATTAAGGAAATTAAGCTGAAATAGAGGGCTTTGAGTTGCAAGCTGGCAGGGCCTGAATTGATTGACCACACCATCAAAGATAGAGATAGGGCTATTGACTTATGGACTAAGGAAGAAAATAAATACATGGTGGACTGCCTCAAGAAAATAGTTGAAGATCTTTAGAAATTTAAGAAAAATCATGATGACAAGATTTCTTCTATTGAGGAAAAGCTTAAGAATATAAAAGAGCCAATCCAAATAGTTATGAACATGATCCACAAGGTATTAAAAACTATTGTGGATACAATGAACATCATGGTTGGAAATATGGAGAATTTTTATCAAGAAAAGACTTTTGTGGAACTGGATGCTGAAAAAGAGAAAGGTTATGAGGAGTATGTTGGTCCAAGAAAAATAACTAGAGTGAATCTGAAGAGAAAGGCAAACAAGGCCCCTATCAACATTCAGGAGCTAAAGAAAGTGACGTTGAAAATGAACCAACTAGATCAGGAGGTGGCAAACATCTTGAAGAATTTAGCCTAGTGGCAGGCTTGTTGTTGGGCTTTTGAATTTTTTTTGTGGCCCTACCTCCTTGCCGGTTTTTATGGATCTTCTTTTCTAGTAGCTTTTTGTTTTCTGATATGTACTTGGTCATGTTATAACTATCTCTACTTTGTTGTTAAAGGGTTTTGGGGCCCCTTCAAAACCTATTTTTTCCTTACTCAAAAACATGAATCTTGACTGATTAAAATGTTGTAAAATAATTCTTATTCTACTCTTGAATTTTCTTGGATAATTTTTTAGGATGCTCAATTGATATTCAAATTGCTTTCTAGTTTCAAATGGTGAAAAAATACTTATATTTATATGTAATTATTTATTTCCTACAATAATTATTTTGAAAATCTGAAAAATGAATTTGAATTTGTAAATATAAAAATAACGACAATAAAATATTAAAAATTGGGCCAAAATAGGGTGGTCAAGGGCGAGGGAACCCAAGACCAATTCTATTTCCAGGCTTTGGTTTTTGTTAAATAAATAATTTATTTAATTCTAATTTTTTTCTTAATTTTATCAAAATAATTTTAAAATGGGAAAATAATAAGAATAATTGGGCTCAAGAATATAAGAGGAGGCAAAGAATAATGTTAAATTTTTAGGGTTGACAATTTATGATGCTACAAGATTGTTCATTCTTACAACCACGTATGGATTAAGAGCATATCAAATTGCTACATGAGAAGGCCAGCCACTTGAAGAGCCCATGAATATTATTCACCTCAAAATTCGTATATCTAAATCCTCAAAATATCCCAAAAAGTCAAAAATATAAAGAAATAAAAAGCATCCAAAAATTCAAAAAAAGTAAACAAAAATTATTTAACCAATGGTTAAAGCCACTTTGGTGGTGACTTGGGAAATTACTTTGGTGAACACTTGTTTATAGGCACCATGTGTAAAGTACTTATCCGCCATGTATGGCCCCATCTTTTGTGGTCCTATTGTTCCTTTGAGTCATTGATGGTTTATGTCTAATATCCTTTTTTCATTTTAGATATTATACATGAGTGATGATTGTTCCTATACATCATAGATGTTTATATTTTGATTGTTAGGAATATGGTAAATTGATTAAGCTTGTCTAACTAATGGTTGTTGTGTTTCTTGTGGTAACCTAATGAGTTCCTTTCCTTTTCTATGTAAGTATGCATTGATTGAGATGTTCAGTTATTGGTAGTATTATTATGTATATCTAATGGATTATATTATGTTATGTCATTTCATACTATAGGTGTGAGTAGGGGTTAATATGGAAATGATGAATGATATTTAATGGTTACTGATAATGGTATTTATTTTAAGCTAGATTTTAGTAGGCTACTACCATAAGTGGTGATATCTTGATAATGCACAATATGATCAATTATTGCTTGATTTTATGTAGGTAAGGAGTGCTAAATTATGTGCTACTTGTGTAGATTAGTGGACTTTATTTTCTAGTTGATTGTTATTCTGGAAATACAATTTTTCATATACTATTTGTTTCAATTATTATTGACCATGAGTAATACTGACACTTTTTTGGTTGAGTAAATAAGTGAAATTGACCAATGTTGATTAGGGGGTCACATAGCTACTTCCTTCATCTTATCCTTGTGATTTTTTGGTCTTTCCAAGGCATGTGATTTAACCTTGTTTGTGTGGTAAGGTTTGTGTGTATGTGATTTTTTCTATTAGTCCCTTGACTTACTATTTTAATATTACTAGTTATTTTATGTTTTAAGAAGTCCATGTGTGCTCTTTATTGTTTAAAAATATCCCTAGGTGGTATTTTATGGATTAGGGTTCTTTTTAACTCATAAAACCCCTTTAATAGAGTGGGGAACCCACTCTAATTATCCACTTATGAAAAGTGGAAAAAAATGGAGTTGGTTGAGTGGTTGGGAATTTATGGAGAGGTAATCATCTTTCCCCTTCTATTTACTCTTTTTCTTTAAGTGGAGAAGGTGCTTCTCTCTTTTTGGATTTTTCTTTACTCTTTTCTTTTAGGATTCTTTCTCATTTTGAGAAGAGAACTCTTGGTGAAGAATGGAAGGAATGGGGCTTGAGGAGGAGAGGCTTCCACATGATGGATAATAAATATTTTGGTAAGATCTTTCCTTTGTTGAGATTTTTTGATGAGTAAATGAATATTTGTGGTGTTTTTAATTTATTTGTGAAAATATATGTTGAAGTTATTTATATGTTTGGTTGTTATTTATTTGTTAGGATTTTCTTGATTTGTGATTATAAATGGCTGCAAAAGTGAATGTCATAGGGTATGAAATTTTTCGGTAATCCTTGTGAATAGGGGTTATGTGTGTGTGCAAGGGAAGAGCTATGTGACCCTTAGAGATTGGGGATGGATTGAATTTCAATCATATGGTTGGGAGGAGAGATTTGTGGCCATGTTGCATTTTTTTGTTAATTTTTCTTTGTAGTTTGACCTCTTAAAGTTGGAAACCAATTGGGAGTCTATTCAATGCAAGTTTGAGAAAATTGATATGCACCTTGTGGAATAGAGAAAATTTCAAGTTTACAAGAGTAAAGTTGTGTGTAATTGTAGATGTACGTAAGTGGCTAAGGCTTCAAATTTATGAATGTGTTATACCTTATAAAACTAGGTGAGTAATTTCGAAAGGAAGAATTTCTTTTCTTTTCTTTTTCTAATTTGGGAAAATTTAAGGAAATAAATGTTTCGATTAAGTGAGAAAAATTGGTTTCGAAGGGACCCAAAACCCTTTATAGAAGATAAAAAAAATGCTTCTAAAAATATGGGCCATAGAGTACCAAAAACAAACCAACGAAAAAGAAACTAAGGTAAAAAGAGTGTTGAACAAGGGAAAAAATAGTGAACCAATAGCAATGCTCAAAAATGACAAAACAACAAAACAACAAAACAAAACAAGACCACCTATAGGCTAGCAGAGAAAAAATAGAAAAGTTACCACTAATTCATGTTGGTTAAGGTGTTGGCCACCTCAAGCTCCTAGCTCTTGTGAAGGTCAATCATTTCCAGCGGCTCCTTCTTCTCTTCTACAAAAGATATTTTCCAATCAGTCGACCCTTTAGAGGTAGGGCCTTTAGTGTCATCTTTCACACCCTTCTTTCCTTTTTCCTTTAGTTGTATGTTCCTTCTCCATAAGCTCAGAGAAGTAAAATTGGTCCTCTCTTAAATCATTGATCTTTTTAAACAAGACCTCCAAGGAGTTTGTGGTATTTTTCATAGAGATATGACACACTTGCAGCATTTTTTTGATGTCCACATTGGTTCCTGAAACCTTTTCTTCCAACCCATCCAACTATTCATCACATCGAGATTTAAAATCCTATAGTGAAGCTTCAATTTCCACAACCTTGTCAATAAGAATGTCTGAAATATAATTTTTTGGCACATTATTCAGGTTCTCCTTCAAACCCCTAATTTTAATATTCACTTTATTGAACTCCTAAATATTCCACTTATCTAGTTTAAAATAACCCATGGCCCCAGCCCTACCCATATCCACCAACTGAAATATTGAGGGAGATTCATCATTTAAATAAGAAAAATCCTCAAAGAGGGGGTCTACCTTCAAGGGCTCTACCTTAGTGCTCATCCTCTTAGGGTCATCTTCACCTTGACCCTTAATCTCATCCTGCATTGCATCATCAAGTAAGTTCTAGAATGGAGAGTCCTCAATATTCCCTACATTATCACTAGTAGCCTTCTCCTCATCTGATACCTTGGTATCCTTCACCAGAACATTAGAAACCTGGTTCTTTAACTTAGCAATCTGAATGGATAATCTCCTTGGATGTTCCTTAGCCTCTGAGTTAGGCACATTCTCTTGCAAATCCTCCTTACCACTAATATCAATCTCACCCCAGTTAACAACCAACTCCACTTTCCTAGGAGATGAATCTTCTGACCCCACCTTTGTATCCTCACTCATTTATTATTATCTCATATATAAGTGAAGTATAATTCATATATATATATATATTTTTGTGTGTGTGTGTGCATATATGTATAACTACTTGAGAGAAACACTTTCATATTTGCAATTGATAATTACTTCAAAAGATAAATCAGCTTGTAGATTGAGGAGTAAGTTTAGCCAAGCATATGATGTTTGTAAAAATTAGTTGAGGTGGTTATAAAAAGAGAAAGGATATTTATCCTATCATTAGAGATCTTTCCAAATAATTAGTACAATTGAAGGATAAAAAAATAATGCTTTCTTCTTGTGAATTTTTCATGGTTTTGAACGACTTAAAATAGAAAAAATAATTTTTACTCACAAATTGAGGTTAAGTAAAAAAATTAATACAATTTAAAATAATTAAAAAAGGAAATTAATAATAATTATTCATGTAGTTATACATGCATAGTTAAAATGGTTTATATATACATATATATGTATGTATGTTTTAAAATTGTTTTATTTATTTATTTATTAAATTGATTTTTGTACTAATATAAATAATATATATTATCAAATCATATGAAATATATTATATGTTTTAAATTGTTTATATGGTTCACGTATTTTATATACTATATTATAGGCATATAAATTAAATATTTATAAATATCAATAAATGGAATATTTAATATCAAATAATTGATCAAATGCGAAACCCTAAAAAAGTCAATAAATTTTAAATTGAAATAAAAAATAAATTTTAAATAAATGGTCGACCCATGGTTGACCTGTACAAGCCGTCATGGGTGACCAAAGGGAGGTGCCATGGGAGGGGGATCAACCCCCATAGAATTTATTGTAAGGAAAGATACACATTAAATGAAAATTTGATTTCCATCAAGTTTTTATGCTTATCAACCGTACGACCAATGAGGGTAATAAAAAACATTTTTTATTTATTTTATCAATTATATATATATATATATATGTTTATTCCATCTTGAAATCTATAATGTATAATTTGGAATAATCAAATTTCAGGAAGTGAAATGGAAGAGGATTGAATCTACAAACCACTAAAATGAAAATCTCCAACAAAAACATATAATTCCCTAGTTATTCATTCCAAACGAAAAAGGATCATAAAGAGGAATATATATAGAAAAATATTTTTTCTATTGTTGGTTATTAGTTAGTTGGAATAGTTTATTTGTTTGGTAATTGTGTTTTTAAAGTTGTTTAATAACAATTAATGAATCTATTTGGAGGCATGAGATAATATTTTTTTAAATACAATAAAGAATATAGTTATGCACAAGATAATTTGGCTAATATAAATTTGGATTTAATGTAAAAAGGTAGAATAAAGATGAAATAAAATAGTGAAAATTTATTTATCTTGAAGTTAATAATTTTTTTAACAACTCAGTTATGAAATTGTAAATCAATGGATATATTCAAGTATTATCTATGATTGTGTTAATACATCTTATTATTACATCTTACAATTACCTAGCTTCTCCTTCCACCTATCTAGTCACTTGTTAATGAGATACTCAATTGTTGATGCAATGTAACTTCATAGATGTTCAATTTCAAAAATTGAATAGAAAAAGTACCATTAATATCAAGACTATGAAGGTAGTATTGATCTTCTTATGGTTTGTTAGTCATGATAATAGAGTTATTCTTATTCATTTCATTCTAGAAAATTTTATCATGTGAATTCATTCTATATTAAGTAAAGGGTTTATATGCCTAAGACTTAATATCACCTCCATAAATGGGAAATGAATTAGAATATTTCTATTATGGATTACACCATTCCTCATGTCATGTACAAGGTTCTCATGGTGGTGTCATAGAAATGAAGTCATTAAATTGAGTGAAATTATTATCTTAGATAAGTCTTAGTTTAGATTACTGGAAATAAATTGTGGTTGTGATAATTCTATAGTAATCTATTTGTTCATCTATAAAATTAATAGTGGAGATCCAATTGGATTTGATTTGTTATTATGAAAAAATATAATTGTGAATATACTTCTTTTCTTGGTTCTCTAGTCATCAAGAATATCTTGGTTAGAAAAAATATGTTGAGGTTGATATTAATCATTATTATTTAATATAATCATAAATATAGATTAAATTTTCAAAGAATCTAAGTTTTTAAAGTCAAAAAGATAAATTATGGTTTAATATTAGGATAATGAATTATCTCTAGATCTATTTTTTATTATGTAAAATTTAGTTGCCATTGCATGTAAGTGCAGTTATTTTACATGTTTTAATTAGTCACCTAACTTGAATTTCATAGGATGGAGATAAATTTAGAGTTATCCTTGGTCTTAATTGTATTGTTCTAGCTTTACAATAAGGGTAGAGTGCATATGACGCATCATTCCTTTGAGAGTGCAATGGAATTTTCTCTTTATTTGATCAATATTGCATTTCAATAAAAGGAAAGGTTAGGTGTGTTGGTGGCAAAGTGTGCATAAGTCTTTTTTTTATGCTTCATGGAAAACAAAAAATTGATGGTTTTTTTATTGTTTAGATGTGTAAAAAATTAGGACATGACACACCATCTACTCCAATATGACCACTGAGCCACCCTATCATACATTTTTTCACAAAAAAATATATGGTTACCTAATAATACACTAATTAATTCACAATAACGACCTAGAACCCAAGTTAATTTAAATTTTCCTCCTAGATTGTCAAATATTACACCCCCCGACCATAATTTTTAGGATATCTCCATAAGTTTCATCCAAACTACATGTAGTCTTGCATTAATGGTTTGGATATACTCTACCATTTAACCTACCTGTTGATGGTGTTTTCTGCACAACAACAACTCAGACAAAATATAATATCCTATCTCTCTTGAAAGGTAAATCTCTATGGGAAAGAGATAACCCCAAGGTCTCTAATATCAGGTCTTGGCAATGCGGTGAAACAACTCAGAGATAATGTGAAAATACTAGTAATCACAAGGGAACCTTACTACGAGCAGAGCTGGATTTCCAACTTATCAGATATAAGCAATAGATTGATACTCAGATTCTTAAATGCACCCCAAATAATAAAAGAAATAGCAAAAGATAAAGAGTTCCAGAGATAATCTTAAAACTACTTTTAATACTAAGACTGAAAATGCCAAAGGATAAGATGCTCAAAATGGACCAATCTCTCATAAACTATTTTCTACTTAACCCAGATGAATCTGAAACTCCATAGAAATAGTGCAATCTTCTAAGGTATTGAAAGATTTTCAAATCATGAACATTCACTCAGTCAACCTTACAACAATTGAAATGAATAACTTTCACAATTGAACTAAGCACAAATATAAGCCCAGGATAACTTTGCAAAGCAGCTAACAATCAGCTAACTGCAAAAATTATGGACTAGAGATCGCTACAACATTCCAAACATGAAACCCTAAGCATTATCAAATCATCTAACCATAAACCATAAGCAATTTGAAAGATAGAATAACAAGAAACATGCCAAATGAGACTCCACAAGATAGATACCAAACACAATAACTCTCTTATATTATATCATCCAAGATAGCAACAATTCCAATTCTTTTGCTACAACATTTTCTTTGAAAATAAACCCTAACTTGCTTGGATACCACTTAACTATTCTCCTAATCTACCTATCCTTCTATCTCTATTTTCTAATTTTATGTCTACTGTTCAAATGAGGCAACATGCCCGCTTTTATAGAGAATCAACAAGATAGGTCGACCCAAAAATTATAATTTTACAATAAAACATGACCTAAAATAGGTCGTCCTTCAAGAATAATTCGATTACATGAAATGTTCCATAGCACCAATTTCATCCAAAACCACCAAAGTGTCAAAAGGGGAGAGCCCAATACATGTAAATTAATGGAAAGCACAGATATCAATGTAACCCTATATAATCACTCCCCATCTTTGTCTTTAGTTTTATCCTTTTTAGCATGTATAGCCAGCAAGACCTTATCCAACTCAGTAACTGGTGGCACAGGAAAAACCCTAATCCTTCTCTCAAGAATCTTGATATTTTCCCTTTCCTATCCAACCGTACAATCCCAATCAGCCTTATTGGTCATATACCTATCAATAACTACAATGTATGTTGCTGCATCATCCAACTGATGTTCAGTACCCGACCCTTCATTGACTAGAGAATATATATCTCTCCAACATTCCCTAGGATTCTCCAAATTGAGATTCTTTGGAGCAAACTTCTTCCTTCCAGTCATGACTTCGAAGAATGCAATGCATTTGTCATACACATCAGTCAGAGCATCTTCAATTTGTTTTTCATGTTTATTGACCTTCTTCAAGGCCCTTTGTCTGATGAGCAAGATTTCAAACCATTCCCAAGGTTCAAAAACCCTTGGAAGAGGAAGAATTCCAAATCTTACCAATTCATCCTCGGTGAATCCCATAATTGTAGTAACCTTATGGAGTAGGAGGTCAGTATCTTCCTTATCTTGAGCCAACATAGTCTTCAGCAATGTCACTGACCTTGTAGCATCCCCTGCAGTGGACAAAATGTCCTTGATGGCCTCATTGCCTTTTGCTCGAACCAACCAAGTGATTGTAGCATGTGAGGTGTCCTTCATCTTTTCTAACTCGGAGATTGTCTCTTGGGGAAGGAATCCTGCAGGAGAAGAAGAGGAACCAATATCTTGCAAAGGTTTGATCAATTCTTGCAATTATCTTTTATGTTTATCATTTTCCCTCTATAATTCATGTCTGGTTTGTACTACTTTCTTTAATCTTCCCACAATCACTGCACTAGAACCCTCATATTCTTCAATATCTCGCTCTACGGTAGCATGTCCCAAATCAATAGTTTGCACATTATAATCTTGGGCAGTCACATTGTCCCTATCTTTGTTGGGAGTAGGGGTAGCAATATGAGCCACTCTATTACCTAATCCATCTCTTTCAATTTGAGAGACAACCCTTGCTTTCTTCTTAGTTTTACCCTTCTCCACATTGGCCATAAAGGACATCCCAATTAGGAGCAGCATCCTCCACTATTACCATTTTACTCTTTAGGCCTTTCTCCAGCCAATCCAAAATAGTGGACCCAGTAGGTACTGTGCTTTGTTTATCTTGTTCTTTCTCTTGTTGATCAACAGGTGCATGCCTTTCCACACTCGAACTTCTAGGAGCATCCACAGTTGGATTTTCCTCCTATTGCAATTGTTCCTCCTCTACGACCTGGGGTGGTGATGAAGTTTTAGTCACTACTTCCTCCTGTTGAGGGGATTTGTTCACTTGCTCCTATGCAGGCGAATCTGCATATGCCACCAAGGGAGATTTCAATACCTTATCAATTTCTGCTTTTGCCCTAAAGAGATCTCCCTCCTAAAATTCCTCTTCCTGCAAACCCTTAGGAATTCACCTTTCTTTGCTTCTTCCTATTCGCTACCATCATCCTGAGAGATAGAGACATTCATCGGCTCGACAACAAGAATACTGACCAAGACCTTCTCCATTGTTGCAGTGTCCTTTGGGGAAGGATTCCTTGACCTCCTCATGTAAACTTGTGTCCTTTCCCTTGAACTTTCCACCTCTACCACTGGTGGCTTAATTACTTTGTCAATCTTAAGAGTCTCTTCCCCTTTTTGTGACAACCTTATAGTTCTTCTTCTCTTTTCAAATGGCGGGGCACTTTCAGCCTCCCCTACTTCTCCCTTATTCTTCTCAACTTCTTTCCTAGAGGCATGTTTCCTCTTCTTAGCAACTAGCCTCCTCTATTTGCCTACCTCTGCCTCCTTCTCCAGTTGGACTTCCCTTACCTGAATTTTGAAAGAAGAATCTACCTTTTTCTTTGCCCTTTTGTTCTGGCTCAAGTGACCCCTCATAAGCAGAATCAGACTCCAAATCTCCCATCAGCTCATAAGTGCATGAAACACCCTCACTTTCTAGTTCTAGAATTTTGTGCTTTAGCCACATCTTGGTGTACTTAATTATTGGGGCCATGACCTGATCCAAATTAGTCTTTTCCTCTTCCAACCAATCAACTTCTCCAACCAGTTTATCTTTTACTGCCTCATAAATGTGACACTAGATCACATTTCCATCTTCCTCAATCTGATATTGGATGGCCCTTACATTATACAGCCTTACCAAGTCCACTGGTAGTCTAGAAAACTTCTTCTTCCTTACCTCAAACTCATCAGTGAGGTTAACCCAATAATCCTCAATATGAGGCTTATGGCTAAAATCCCTATTAGCCTTCTTTTGAGCTTCACCAATTATATCAAATCTTTTTCTCTGGGTGTGGAAGGAAAAACCAAGAGTACCCATCTCCTCCTCTAAAGAATGAGCAGATTGAATGGAGGCACAAACCTCACCCATTCCTATCTTCAAAGGGAAATCATTCCCAAAACCCGTCTTATGCATCTCTCGCTTTACAATATTATCAAAATCACAGATTTGCCTAAAAACTTCTAAAAAAATGATGTGATCTATAGGATACCTTGGCAATCTATAGGGGGCCCTCTGAAAACCATCAATTCTGATGTATGAAAAGGTTGGGAACTGAATAAACCAAGCTCCATACCTTGCTATCAATTCTTTTGCCTTGTTTGAGATTCTAACATGCTCTGCACCCTGGAGCAATCTGGTGATATACATAGTGAAGGCATCATTTGATCTCCTATAACTCTCACCAGTCAAGTGTAACTATTGATATACCTCGTGGATAGCATCCTGCCCAAAGATACCTCTAGTGCTCAACCCCTTATACAGATGAAGTCTTGCCAATGAATACACTAGATAGGAAGTCATAGTAAAAGTCTTGGTTTGCAAGACACTGCACAACTTCCCATGGATCACATTACTGATGGCACTTGCCCAGTGATAATCAAATCTCTGCTCCATTCTAGCAATTATATGGAACACCCAGGTCTCAAAAATCCCTACACTTTTCAATCCTACCAACCTATTGAGAAGGGTGATAGCATTAAAGTATTCTCTCTTGAACTTAAGCCTGAACGGTTGCTTAGGCAACTTAGAGAAGTGAGATTTAGGCTGCTCTAGCCAAGAGTTAATCACCTGTTGGGACCGAACCATGTCTTCCTCATAAAATTTCTTAGACCCATCCTTGTCAAAACCTACCACATGGGATCTATCAAGCATGTCAAAGGTTGCAGCAATGGAGACTGGATTGAATCCTGCAAGAATCCTACCTTGAGGGCCAATAATCCTTTGTGTATTCCTATCATAATTCTTGGCACACTCTAGCACCAGCTCATAACACTTCACTGTAGAAGGAAAGCCTGCCACATGGGCCAATCTAGAGTCCACCATTCTCCTTGATAACAGAGGAAGGTTAGGTGCTGACATCTCACTCTTGAATTCCTTGTAATCCCCAATGCCAATGTTCATGTCTGTAATTCCTGACCAAATTGAAGTTAGCCTACTCTTAGGAACTCTAATCCTCATATCCATCTTAACCTTTTCTGCATCTGAGATGGTAAATGCCTCTCCACCAAGGTCAGTGGCCTTTCCCTTACCTCAACTAGCAACATTCTGTCCTGATCCCACCTGCAAACACATAAAGATAACATAAAATTAGATCCATCAAAAGCAATAAGTGAAAAAAAATCATTATCTCAAAGTTTGGGATTCAGCCCCCCTTGCAGATTCTGCACTGGGTAGGATTTTTGAGAAAATCCTTTCCAGGTGGATTCTAAACAACCAAACAGACTAAATCCCAAAATATCATTTAAATCACCAACTCAGCCAAGGAAAAGCATTAAGAATACTTAGCATAAGCTCCTTAAGTTAATCAAATGTATTTCCAAGAAACCCACAATCCATAATGATCAAATTTAACATCACCCAAAAACATTTGGAAGAATCCGCTAGAGACGGATTCTGGTGAAATCAACAACAGTCCTGACTAACTCGAGGAAAATGAAGGGATATAAATTGTTCAAGAAAATCCGAATGGAATGGATTTTCGCGAAGCTAGCTATAACAGTATCAAAAGCTCATTATCAGTAAAATAACCCGACCATGGACCTCGAGAAAATATAGAATGGATTTTGACGAAGCCAAATGAATTTTGGTAGGAAGATAACAAAAGAAGAAGAGATAGAGCAATCGGGAAAATCTGAGGGAGGCAGAAATCCAGGAAGACCTTACAAACCTGCACTTGTCCAAATCAAAACTAATATCATCAAAGCAATTCAAATCACTCCGGATCCAAACCAGAAATATGAAACCAACCCGACTTAGGACCTTAATGAATAAAATGTGAACTAACAACCCATTTCTCAGCAATTTCGAGAACAAATGGCCATGCCCTAGGTTGGGAACCCTAACCGTCTGCCATGAAAGCACATATGACTTGGTGATTCACCAAAATGGAAAGCTCAAAGCCACAACGAATCAAAGCCCAAACAAGAACCAACACCAGACCAAGCAAAAACATTTGATCAATCAAAATGAACTGGTGCATGAGATAAAACCCCAAAATGCGCAATGATGACACGTACCCAAAAGGACCAGGAAATCGTGAAAGACTCCCCAAGCAAAACAGTTAAAAGCAATCGAAAATAATAGAAAATAGGGTGCATATACATACCATGGAAGCACAAAGATTATGATGATGGAAACTAATAAATAACTACTTGATGCAGACTGGATACAACACACGCACCTCAAAAGCAAATGAATAGCTCAAATAACCTCGAGGATCCAAATACCCAGCAGAATACCAAGAACCTTAACCCACAAGCTCGAATGATAGCAGATACACAACTCAAAATGATCAATCACTTCTTAAAATAACGATATATCAAAACCCCAAGACCTCGTACAAATGCCATTAATGCACTTGACAAGAAAGCCGCAACCACAAAGAATTTCAGGGATTTGACACAGCCATGGATTTTGGGGATTCGACACCACCACGGATTTCAGGGAAATTCAGGATGTGCAAACTTTCCCGAAAGTAGCGCAAAAGGCCAATTTCAGACAATAAGAGGAAATCGGGAGAATCTGGCCCAGGCGGATTTTCCCAAAAATAGTGAAAAACCCAAGATAAAGCCAAAACTTTAAATTTTCAATAAGGCTCAAAAGAATGCCACTTCAATTGGAAAAATGATCATTAAAGCACAAACCCAAGCAAGCAAGAAAAACCCCCAAAAGAAAGGGTCAAAACACCAAGAGTGGAAAAAAAGAGGGTCCCCACATTCAGTGGGGCGTGTGTGCAAGAAGTGCACAAAAATGGCAACTCCACTGGGGATATGCTCCAGAGCATTTCAAAGATAAACTAGAATCAAGAACCCAAAATCTTTAGTTTCAATCTTTCCATCAAGACCCTTGAGAACAAAGTTTTAGAAACCACAAGTAAGAAGACTTTTCCTACACCAGGGTCCAAGTATGTGTATTATGCATTTTTTTCATCCTTTAAGTGCAATGGGAGCAAGAGTAAACCTGACCAAGCTACATAAAAATTCAGACTTCAAAAGCAACCTAGATAGAGCCTCACTGCTAGTGAAGCATCCATAGCCCCAGTGAGGTTATCACTATGACCCTCCCAAGCATAGCTCTACTACCAATTAGGCATCCATAGCCCCGATAGAGATACTAGGATAATCCTGATAAGGTGAAACTCATTTGAATTTTCAACATGTCTTAATTTCTTCTCTTCTCTTTTTTTTTTCTTTTTTCTTTTCACTTTTGTAAGTAATGAAACTCATGATCAGGGATGAGAAACATAGTGGCATTGAAGCAGAATATAAGATGTTTCACTAGGCCAAATTACTCAAGAACCCAATGCAACTCCAGAGAATTAGTTTAGTGTGAGAATGTGAGACCCAGATATATTCCAAAGCATATCCAAAATAAGTGACTCTAATTCCAAGTACAAGGAACATTAGATAAAAGAAAACCACCACCTGATTCTGAAAAATTGATTAGAGTTTATAAAAGAAATCCTCAGAACAAGACCAAATAGAATAGCCCCAGCGCATAGGCACAACAGCCCCAAAGAAATTAGGAACCCCAAAGCAAAACAAAACGCAAAGCAAAACCCACCAAAGCAAACCTAATCTACCAAAGCAAAGCAGAAACAAAGCAAACAAAAGCAAATCTACTCTAACTATATACAGGGTGAACTGCAAGTAGCTCAAGGTTGGAAATAATGCTTCAGATACTACCCATTGATAGGCAGAGGGATATCCTCACCAGTGAGGGTTTTCAAACGAAAAGCATTGTCTCCCAAAATTTTTGAAATTTGGTAAGGGCCAAGCCAAAGTTTATCAAATTTACCGTGTTCTCCCTTATGATCACGGGCTTTATCCCAATAAAGAACTAAGTCAAAAATTCTAAAGGCCTTTACCTTAGATCTCCTATCAAACCATCTTTTCACTACACCCCGATGTTTAGCAAAGTTCTCTAGGGCTTCATCTCTTTTTTCTTCCAAATGCAATAGTTCAGCAAAACGGGCTTCATGCTTGTCTTCTTCATTATAGTACTCATTAATGAATTGTAGGGTAGGGATTTTCAACTGAATAGGAAACACTGGTTCCAAACCATACACCAAGTGATAAGGGGAGGTTCCTATGGATGCCTTCTATCTAGTACGGTCAGCCCAAAGTGCAAATCAGAGCTGGGTATGCCAATCCTTAGGATTTGGTTCTAGCAACTTACATATAACTGTCAG
Source organism: Sequoiadendron giganteum (assembly GCA_007115665.2). NCBI lineage: Eukaryota > Viridiplantae > Streptophyta > Pinopsida > Cupressales > Cupressaceae > Sequoiadendron > Sequoiadendron giganteum. The sequence goes on from CM021105.1 coordinate 466,458,988, forward strand.
TAGGTTCTTGTTAGAAGACTCAGCTAGAGCATTACCCTAGGGATAATAATTACATGAAAATTTAATAACAATCCCATGATCAAATGCCCAATTAGAAAATTTCAGTGATGCAAATGCAGGACCATTATCAGAAACCAAAGATATTGGGCATCTGAAATGATTAATAATCCCTGATTCAAGAAAATTGATTACCATATTTGAAGTACATTGTTTGCAAGCGAGTGCTTCTATCCATCTGGTGAACTAATCAATTATAGTAAGAATATACCTATGTCCAGTAGAGGATGGGGGGTTGATTGGACCTATAAAGTCCATACCCCACTGAGCAAATGGCTTTACCTCAATAACAGGCTAGAGTGGAAGAGCTGCATGTTTTTCCTTACTTGTTGTAGTTTGACATATATGACAAGTTCTCACATGTTGGTGTACGTCTTTGAACAAGGTGGGCCAGTAATAGCCTGCCCTCAAGATTTTATGTGTAGTGGATGATGCAGAACCATGGCCAGTGCCATATTTCTCATGAAATTCAATCATTACTCTAGCAACTTCATCCTTCCCTAAACACCTGAAGTAAACACCTTCATGATTTATTTTGTATAATATAGCTCCTTTCATCATAAAACTCCCACTCCTCAGATGCAAGGCTCATCTCTAGACTGTGTTAAGATGATCAGTACACCGATGATTCAATAGATAAAAAATAATTTCATCATACCAGTCTCCTGGAGAGACCTCCTGAAGGTAATAATGTCGGGTTGTGAGATCAGGACCTTTCTCAGCCATCGTCTTCGTAAGTCCTTGTCCCCTTACCAATTTCATGGAATGAATTTATATATCATATTCCTGTAACATGGTTACCCATTTGGCCTTTCTCTCTCCTAGTTCATTCTGCATCAATAACAACTTTACTGCAAGATCAGGCACTATAGCAAAAATTTTATTCCTCAAGACATAATGCCTGAACTTCTTTACTGCTCGAACCAAAGCATAGGCTTGTTTCTCTACATTGTGGTATTTCAATTCTACATCTTTCAGGGGAGTACTCATGAAGGATATGGGGTGTTCATCCCCTTTATCAGACTTCTGAGTTAACATTGCAGCACAAGAATGATCAGAAGCAAATTAATATATATAGAAGCGCTTAGCATAATCTGGACTCACCAATACAAGAGCCTCAGCAATAGCCCTTTTGATTTCTACAAATTCCTCCTTAGCTTCCGCATTCCATTCTATTTTCGCTTCTTGTTTCAACATAGCATTCAATGGTTTAACTATCTTTGCAAACCCAGTAATGAGTTTTCTAACGAAATTAATCTTTCCAAAAAATGACTTCATTTCTTTCTTACTTGTAGGAGGTTGAATCTTTAAGATGGCCTGAATTCTTTTAGGGTCAATGGCAATACCTTGCTCTGATATAATATTTCCTAATAACTTTCCTTTTGTGACTCCAAAAATGCACTTCCTTAGATTAAGTGAAATACCATACTCTCTAAATTTTTGAAACACCTTGCATAAGTCTGATATATGATCACCTCGTTTCTTGGAAAAAACCATTAAATCATCCATGTAAATAATGATGCACTTACCAATTATATCCTTAAAAGTAATATCCATGGCTCTCTGGAATGTAGTTCCAGCATTGATCAACCCAAATGGCATTCTTTAGTAAGCAAATGTTCCCCATTTGGTAGTAAAGGCAATCTTGTGTCTATCCTCATATTGCACCATGACTTGGTTGTATCCAGAATACCCAGCTAAAAAGGACATCATTTGTAATCCATTAACAATCTGAAGCACTTCATCCAGTGAAGGAACTAGATAATTATCCTTTTCTGATGCTCTATTCAGATTCCTAAAATCTACACATAATCAGATTTCTCCATTCTTTTTCCGTACTAGAACCAAATTGGCCACCCAAGTAGAGTGTCTTACTAGAAATATAATACGGGCTGAAAGCAATTTTTGCACCTCCTTCTGAATAATGGGTTCTAACAGAGCATTTATTGGCCTTTGTCTCTATCGGAAAGGCTTGACATCTAATCTTAGAGGAATAGTGTGTGTGATGATTGAAGTATCATATGTTTTCAAATCTTCATAACTCCAGGCTATTACATCATGATATGCATGTAGGGTATCAATAATCCCTTTCCTTTCTTCTGGAGTACACACCTTGCCAATAAGAACATTCTTTAAGTCATCCGGTGCCCCCATTTTGTATGTTTCACACTGGCTACTAATGGACTCTCTTTTAGTTTGTTGTTCTTGGTCCCTTATTTTATCCAAGTCAAAAATCCATTCAAGTTGCACCATACCTCTTGGAATGGTATTAGTCTTTAGATTGATGATTCCTTCGAAGTCTATATCAGCTTCTTGAGGCTCAACCTCATCAATAACTTGGGAGGCAAACACATCATAGCTTGTAATAAAGTCAAAAATATGCTTGTCATCTTCAAACACCTAAAAATTGGTAATATTATCTTGTACTAAAGGGACTGGAGTGAGCTCAACTGAAAATTTCTTCAACCCTGAAAGTGACAAAGGTTGTAATGTGCTGGCAACTTGTGCCAAGGAATCAGCAACCTAATTTTTGTTTTGAGGAATTAACTGTATGTTGAAAGCATCAAACTCTTCTATGAGATCCCATACTCTATGCCTATAGTTGGTCATCCTTCTGTCACGGCATGAATACTATTTTCTTACTAATTCGGAGTCCTCGAAAACCTGTAATAGCTTAAATTTCTTCCTTGATGCCATCAATAAGCCATGGATCAAAGCCTCATATTCAACAACATTATTAGTGCATTGAAACTTAAGTCTGTGAGTAGCAAAGTAATTCTTTCCTTTGGGACTAGTCAATTCAAATCTAGCTCCAACACCCTTCTTGGACTTGGATCCATCAAACCTCAGTGTCCAACAACCATCAGGTTCTTTCGGCTTCAATTTACCTTATTCTTTAAGTCTAGTAGGTGGAACTGGATTGAGGCATTTCTGTATCTGTCTGACTGCAGTTTGACACAAGTCACATTCCTGCTCAGAATGAGGAGCATCATGTACTCTGCACCAACTTGGAAGTAGCATTTCTTCGAACTTCATGCTTTCTTTTAATTGCATTTGATCTTCCATGCATTTTTGGATGAACTCTTGGAAGTTATCCAACAAACCAAGCTGTTTGTCATCTTCCTCACTTATTTCATTTTCTGGTTCAATCAAAGCTTTAGGACCGTTGCTCTCTAGAAGGTGTTCTCTTAAAGAATCCTGAAACATAAAAAATTCTTCATCCTCTATTATTAATGCCACCAACACATAATTTCCCATGCCAGCTTTAGACACCAATACCTCATTTGAGATATTTTGGTATTCTGTGATCACATATTTCATCCTAGGTTCTCTTTCAATTCTGATTTGATTTGGGACTCCTTTCCATGGTAACCACATATGGGAATGATTTTTAGAGGTGCATCCATTTAAAGCTTTAGTGAAATCCCTACCTAAGATCAACCCATAAGTATCAGGGATGTCAGCAACTTGGATATTGATCACTTGTTGCACCCCAGGATCTGATGCCAGCTGTGTAGGAATCATATTCAATTCTCCAACCACACTCACTTTTGTTTTATCCAACTAGGTAACCTTCTTTTGCGAAGCTATAGGAGTGATAACCAATGCTTTGCAAATAGCAAATGGCATAACATTTGTAGAAGCTCCTAAATCTAGAAGACAATTATGCAAATTCTTTCTGAAGATACAAACAGAAATTAGGAAAGGAGGAGTTTCCATCTTACCTTGAAATAATTTCAGGTGAGTATCAACTTGTGCAACCTGACCTTTATCTTTATCTCCCCTCTTTTCCAAAGATGGGATTTGATTTTTGGGCATGTGAGAATTAGAAGACCTGGTAGTAGCCTCACTCGTGGCTATCCCTTGTGATGTTGTATTTGAACTAAATGATCCCAAAACTACATTTCTAATAATAGGAACTCTTAATGATTCAAAAGCAAAAAGACCCACCTTTATTTTCTTAAATTCTTCAGTTACATATTTGCCCAATTGTTTTACGTTCAAGTCAGCATGAGCTTCTTTGTAGCTATTGGTCTATTTATCCTTGGACACTTTAGCATCATTTCCTTTTGACAAGTACTGGGTTGGTACATGACGATAGGATGGATTGTTACTAGCTTGTGGTTTTGGTGGAGTATTGAAATTATTAGGAGGAATGGAAGTAGTGAAAGGACCTCTAGCTTGGGGACCCCTATTGAGTCTATTTCTCAAGTCATACTTTCTTGTTGGTTGTTGAAACATTTGGACTTCCTCAATGCGAACTTCCTCCTCATCCAAAGGGCCATTGTCATTCTCATTATCCTTGTTGAACAACTAAGAAACCTCTTCATTTAGCACTTGCTCAGCCTCATCCTCGGCATTACCAGATACTTCTTGTAGTTTTTTTTCCTCACTTTTTGGGAATGGAGCGTGATTAAGTAGCAATATTGGAGAATCATAGGGATTCGAAGGCACCATTTCCTAACCAGTGGCATTATTTTCTACTTCATACTGAAAGATAGAAGCTGTAGTCTGGAATTCAGCACAATCTAACTCAGAGTGTTGGCTCATTTTATGGAGTCTACACCATCCAGACAAAGTTGCTTCTACCAAGTACACACCATTTGGAGGCTTCTCTTGAGTGGAAGGTTGATCTAGAGGAGTAGGAATCCCCCCATTGTTAGGTCCAGTATTCCAAGCTCTATTCTACCTAGGTTGTTGCCCCCTGTCAAATCCTTGTCCACCTTGTTGGTTTCGATCAAAATTTTGACCAGAGCCTTGTCTTCTTTCAAAATTCTAACCAGAACCTCGTCCTCTATCAAAATTCTAACTAGAACCTTGTCCTCTATCAAAATTCTGATTCCTATCAAAGTATTGACCTTGTTTGAAATTTTTGTTTTCCCTACCATAATTGGACTATATATTTTTCTTCCCAGCTTGAAGTTGGTTATTCTGATTTCTCAAATAAGTTACCTCTATATTCAACCTCTTCACTTGTTCAGACAATTCATCCAACCTTTCCTTATCCAAATTGCTAGGTTGTGTTAGATTTCCTCCCAAAGGATGTCCAGGTATATTCCCAGAACCAACAGTCTGATTCAAGACTTCTGAATTTTGCAAATATGGAGGAAAACACGCTTGTTATTGTTGTAAGGGTTGATTAGCTCTTTGTTGGGGATAAGAGGTTGTAGGTTGAGCTTGATTCATAGGGGGACCTGGATGAGGAACCAGAGGTAGTGACGACACAAGATTCATTATTGGAGCATGACTAGTCAAGGCCTGATTAAGGGCTTGGATTTGTCCAGGGTGAGCAATAGGTCCCAAAGATGGAAAAGGTCCTGATAGATGCTACCTTAAGTCTGTGTTGATTTTCACTACCTTTGCATATGCAGTGAGCAAAGTATTTGGAGGATTAGTCCTTTGTTTCAGGAAGGTACCTGTGAGGCTATCTAGGGCCTCATGATATATCTCTAAAGTAGTATTTTCATTTCCAGCATAAGGTTCTTGGAGTCTGGTATATGCTCATGGAACCTATCATTGAATGATCCTATGGGCTCATTAATCTCCCTTTTTACCACAATAAAATGTAAGTATAGCTCATTAGCACTGATGGGAGTTTTGAACTTTTGCAGGAATGTAGTTTCCAACTCAGTTCAATTACGGAAGGAAGCAGCAGGAAGGCGATTATACCAATAAAAGGATTCTTCTCCTAGAGAATAATGGAACATCCTGCATGCAACATCCTCATGATTAATCCCTTTATCTCTCAGACAAGTCTGAAAAATTTGAATATGTTCTTTTGCTATTTTGTTGGGATCATGAGTATGAAACTTAGAGCAAAAATGCTCAAAATTTTTGGGCATAACATTGTAATTATTGAAGTTCAATGGGGATGGATTAGTAGCGAGAAAAGCCATTGGCAGAGGTAAGGGTGGTAATGGTTGATTTATGACTAGTTGTGGTTGTGAAATGGGAATCCCCTCAGAATCAGAATCAGATGAAGATGATGGAGATGATGGGAGTGAATGAACCGATGATGATTATTCCCTTCTTCTGGTCCTTCTTGACCTAGTAGGGACTTGTAACTCTTGGAATTCTTCCTCTCTTGGAGTGGATCTAGTTCTTCCTCTAAGTCTCTTAGGAGAGATGGCATTTAAGAAACGCTCCAGCTTGCTTATTCAAAGGCCCTCCTTCTAGTGCCAATATGTTGATGGTGTTTTATGCACAGTAACAACTCAAACAAAATATAATATCCTATCTCTCTTGAAAGGTAAATCTATATGGGAAAGAGATAACCCCAAGGTCTCTAATGTCAGGTCTTGACAATGCAGTGAAACAACTCAGAGATAATGTGAAAATGCTGGTAATCACAAGGGAACCTTACTACGAGCAAAGCTGGATTTCCAACTTTTCAGATATAAGCAATAGATTGATACTCAGATTCTTAAATACAACCCAGATAATAAAAGAAATAGCAAAAGATAAAGAGTTCCACAGATAATCTTAAAACTACTTTTAATACTAAGACTGAAAATGCCAAAGGATAAGATGCTCAAAATGGACCAATCTCTCATAAACTATTTTCTGCTTAACCTAGATGAATTTGCAACTCCACAAAAATAGTGCAATCTTCTAAGGTATTGAAAATTTTTCAAATCATGAACATTCACTCAGTCAACCTTACAACAATTGATATGAATAACTTTCACAATTGAACTAAGCACAAATATAAGCCTAGGATAACTTTGCAAAGCAACTAACAATTAGCTAACTGCAAAAAGTATGGACTAGAGATTGCTACAACATTCTAAACATGAAACCCTAGGCATTATCAAATCATCTAACAATAAACCATAAGCAATTTGAAAGATAGAATAACAAGAAACATGTCAGATGAGACTCCAAAAGATAGATACCAAACACAATATCTCTCTTATATTATATCATCCCAGATAGCAACAATTCTAGTTCTTCTGCTACAACATTTGCTTTGAAAATAAACCCTAACTTGCTTGGATACCACTTAACTATTCTCTTGATCTACCTATCCTTCTATCTCTATTTTCTAATTTTCTGTCTACTGTTCAAATGAGGCAATATGCCCACTTTTATAGAGAATCAACAAGATAGGTCGACCCAAAAATTATAATTTTACAATAAAACATGACCTAAAATAGGTCAGCCTTCAAGAATAATTCGATTACATGAAATGTGCCATAGCACCAATTTCATCGAAAACCGCCAAAGTGTCAAAAGGGGAGAGCCCAATACTTGTAAATTAATGGAAAGCCAAAATATCAATGTAACCCTATATAATCACTCCCCATCTTTGTCTTTAGTTTTATCATTTTCAACATGTATAGCCAACAAGATCTTATCTAGCTTAGCAACCAGTGGCACAGGCAAAACCCTAATCCTTCTCTCAAGAATCTTGATATTTTCCCTTGCCTGTCGAACCATACCATCCCAATCAGCCTTATTGGTCATATACCTATCAATAACTGCAATGTATGTTGCTGCATCATCAAACTGATGTTCAGTAACCGGCCCTTCACTGACTAGAGAATATATATCTCTCCACCATTCCCTAAGCTACTCCAAACTGAGATGCTTCTGAGCAAACTTCTTCCTTCCAGTCATAACTTCGAAGAATGCAATGCATTTTTCATACACATCAATCAAAGCAGCTTCAATTTGTTTTGCATGTTTATTGACCTTCTTCAAGGCTCTCTATCTGATGAGCGAGATTTCAAACCATTCCCAAGGTTCAGAAACCCTTGGAAGAGGAAGAATTCCACATCTTACCAATTCATCTTTGGTGAATCCCATAATTGTATTAACCTTCTGGAGCAGGAGGTCAGTATCTTCCTTATCTTGAGCCAACACAATCTTCAGCAATGTCACCAACCTCATAGCATCCCCTGTAGTGGACAAAATGTCCTTGATGGCCTCATCCCCTTTTGCTTGAACACCTTGCAACCAAGTGATTGTAGTATGTGAGGTGCCCTTCATCTTTTCTAACTTGGAGATTGTCTCTTGGGGAAGGAATCCTAAAGTAGAAGAAGAGGAACCAATAGCCTGCAAAGGTTCCATCAATTCCTGCAAGTATCTTTTTAGTTTTTCATTTTCCTTCTCCAATTCATGTGAAGTCTGTACTACTTTCTTTAATCTTCCCACAATCACTGCACTAGAACCCTCATATTCTTCAATATCTTGCTCTACGATAGCATGTCCCAAATCAATAGTCTGTACATTATAATCTTGGGTAGTCACATTGTCCCTATCTTTTTTGGGAGCAGGGGTAGCAATATGAGCCACTCTATTACCTAATCCATCTCTTTCAATTCGAGAGACAACCCTTCCTTTCTTCTTAGTTTTCCCCTTCTCCACCTTGGCCATAAGGACAGCCCAATTAGGAGGAGCATCCTCCACTATTACCATTTTACTCTTTAATCCTTTCTCCAACCAATCTGAAATAGTGGACCTAGCAGGTACTGTGCTTTGTTTATCCTGTTCTTTCTCTTGTTGATCAACAGGTGCATGCCTTTCCACACTCAAACTTCTAGGAACACCCATAGTTGGATTCTCCTCCTATTGCAATTGTTCCTCCTCTACAACCTGGGGTGGTGATGAAGTTTTAGTCACTACTTCCTCCTGTTGAGGGGATTTCTTCACTTGCTCCTGTGCAGGCGAATCTACATATGCCACCAAGGGAGATTTCAATACCTTATCAATTTCTGCTTCTTCCCTAAAGAGATCTCCCTCCTGAAATTCATCTTCCTGCAAACCCTTAGGACTTTCACCTTTCTTTGGTTCTTCCTATTGGCTACCAGCATCCTGAGAGATAGAGACATTCACCAACTCGACAATAGGAATACTAACCAAGACCTTCTCCATTGTTGCAGTGTCCTTTCAGGAAGGAGTCCTTGACCTCCTCATGTAAACTTGTGTCCTTTCCCCCAAACTTTCCACCTCTACCACTGGTGGCTTAATTACTTTGTCAATCTTAAGAGTCTCTTCCCCTTTTTGTGACAATCTTATAGTTATTCTTCCCTCTTCAAATGGTGGGGCACTTTCAGCCTCCCCTACTTCTCCTTTATTCTTCTCAACTTCTTTCCTAGAGGCATGTTTCCTCTTTTTAGCAACTAGCTTCCTCTGTTTTCCTACCTCTGCCTCCTTCTCCAGTTGGACTTCCCTTACCTAAAATTTGAAAGGAGAATCTACCTTTCCTTTTCCCTTTTGTTCTGGCTCAAGTGACCGCTCAGAAGTAGAATGGGACTCCAAATCACCCATCAGTTCATAAGTGCACGGAACACCCTCACTTTCTAGTTCTAGAATTTTGTGCTTCAGCAACATCTTGGTGTACTTAATTACTGGGGCCATGACCTGATCCAAATCAGTATTTTCCTCTTCCAACCAATCAACTTCTCCAATCGGTTTATCTTTTACTACCTCATAAACATGACCCTGGATCACATTTCCATCTTCCTCAATTTCATCTAGGATGGCCCTTACATTATACAGCCATACCAAGTCCACTAGTAGTCTAGAAAACTTCTTCTTCCTTACCTCAAACTCATCAGTGAGGTTAACCCAATAATCCGCAATATGAGGCTTATGGCTAAAATCCCTGTTAGCCTTCTTTTGAGCTTCACCAGTTATATCAAATCTTGTTCTTTGGGTGTGGAAGGAAAGACCAAGAGTACCCATCTCCTCCTCCAAAGCATGAGCAGATTGAATGGAGGCACAAACCTCACCCATTCCTATCTTTAAATGGAAATCATTCCCAAAACCTATCTTATGCATCTCTCCCTTTCCAATATTATCAAAATCACATATTTTCCTAACAACTTCTAACAAAATGATGTGATTCGTAGGATACGTTGGCAATCTATAGGGGGCCCTCTAAAAACCATCAATTCTAATGTATGAAAAGGTGGGGAACTGAATGAACCAAGCTCCATACCTTCCTATCAATTCTTTTGCCTTGTTTGAGATTCTAACATGCTCTACACCTTGGAGCAATCTGGTGATGTACATAGTGAAGGCATCATTTGATCTCCTATAACTCCCACCAGTCAAGTGCAACTGTGGATATACCTCATTGATAGCATCCTACCCAAAGATACCTCTAGTGCTCAACCCCTTATACGGATGAAGTCTTGCCAACGAATACACTAGATAGGAAGTCATAGTAAAAGTCGTGGTTTGCAAGACACTACATAAACTGCTCATGGATCACATTACTGATGGCACCTACCCAGTGATAATCAAATCCCTGCTCCATTCTAGCAATTATATGGAGCATCCAAGTCTCAAAAATCCCTGCACTTTTCAATCCTACCAACCTGCTGAGAAGGGTGATAACATTATAATATTCTCTCTTGAACTTAAGCCTGAACGGTTGCTTAGGCAACTTAGAGAAGTGAGATTTAGGCTTCTCCAGCCAAGAGTTAATCACCTGTTGGGACTTAATCATGTCTTCTTCATAAAATTTCTTAGCCCAATCCTTGTCAAAGCCTACCACATGGGATCTATCAGGCATGTCAAAGATTGTAGCAATGGAGACTAGACTAAATCTAGCAAGAATCCTACCTTGAGGGCCAATAATCCTCTTTGTATTCCTATCATAATTCTTGGCACACTCTAGCACCAGCTCATAACTCTACACTATAGAAGGAAAGCCTGCCACATGGGCTAATCCAGAGTCCACCATTCTCCTTGATAATAGAGGAAGGTTAGGTGCTGACATCTCAGTCTTGAATTCCTCATAATCCCACATGCCAACATTTGTGTCTATAATTCCTGACCAAATTGAAGTCAACCTACTCTTAGGAACTCTACTCCTCATATCCATCTTAACCTTTTCTGCATTTGAGATGGCAGATGCCTCTGCACCAAGGTCAAGGGCCTTTCCCTTACCTTGACCAGCAACATTCTATCTTGATCACGCCTGCAAACACATAAAGATGACATAAAATTAGATCCATCAAAAGCAATAAGTGAAAAAAGATCATTATCTCAAAGTTTGAGAATCAGCCCCCCTCGTGGATTCTGCACTGGGCAGGATTTTCGAGAAAATCCAGGCTAGGCGGATTCCAGCAAACCAAACAGACTAAATCCCAAAATATCATTTAAATCACCAACTTGGCCAAGGAAAAGCATTAAGAATACTTAGCATAAGCTCCTTAAGTTAATCAAATGTATTACCAAGAAACCCACAATCCGTAATCATCAAATTTAACATCACCCATAAACATTTGGAAGAATCCGCCAGAGAAAGATTTTGGCGAAATCAACAACAATCCTGACTAACTCGGGGAAAATGTAGGGATATGAATTGTTCAGGAAAATCTGAATGGAATGGATTTTAGTGAAGCTAGATATAACAGTATCAAAAGCTCATTATCGGTAAAATAACCCAACCACAGACCTCTGGAAAATCTAGATAGAATGGATTTTTATGAAGCCAAATGAATTCTGGTAGGAAGATGACAAGAGAAGAAGAGATAGAGCAATCGAGAAAATCCGAGGGAGGCAGAAATCCACGAAGACCTTGGAAACCCGAACCTATCCAAATCTTGACTACTTTCATCAAAGCAATTCAAATCACTCCGGATCCAAACTAGAAATCTGAAACCAACCCAACCTAGGACCTTAATGAATAAAACATGAACTAATGACCCATTTCTCAGCAATTTTGAGAACAAAAGGCCATGCCCTAGGTTGGGAACCCTAAACGCTTGCCATGAAAGCACAAATGACTCAGTGATTCACCAAAATAGAAAGCTCAAAGCCATAGAAAACCAAATCCCAAACAAGAACCAACACTAGACCAAGCAATAACATTTGATCAATCAAAATGAATTGGTGCACGAGATAAAACCCCAAAATGCACAATGATGACAGGCACCTAGTAGGACCAGGAAACCGTGAAAGACTCCCCAAGAAAAATGGTGAAAAGTAATTGAAAACAATAGAAAATAGGGTGCATATACATACCATGGAAGTGCAAATATTATGATGAAGGAAACTGATAAATAACCGCTTGATGCAGACTGGATACAACCCACACACCTCAAAAGCAAATGAATAGCTCAAATAATCTCGAGGATCCAAATACCCAGTAGAATACCAAGAACCTTAACTCACAAGCACGAATGATAGCATATGCACAACTCAGAATGATCAATCACTTCTCAAAATATCGATATATCAAAGCCCCAAGACCTCGTACAAATGTCATTAATGCACCCGACAAGAAAGCCACAACTACAAAGAATTTCAGGGATCTGACATAGCCGCAGATTTCGGGGATTCGACACCGCCACGAATTTTGGGGATTCGACACCGCCACGGATTTCAGAGAAATTCAGGATGTGTGAACTTTCCTAAAAGTAGCACAAAAGGCCAATTTCGGATAATAAGAGGGAACTAGGAGAATCCGGCCCAGGCGGATTTTCTCGAAAACAGTGAAAAACCCAAGATAAAGCCAAAACTTCAAATTTTTAATAAGGCTCAAAAGAATGCCACTTCAATTGGAAAAATGATCGTTAAAGCACAAACCCAAGCAAGCAAGAAAAATCCCCCAAAAGAAAGGGTCAAAACACCAAGAGCAGAAAAAAAGAGGGTCCCCACATTCAATGGGGTGTGTGTGCAAGAAGTGCAAAACACTACCCTTGCACCTATTATTCCTCTATCTGGTATCTCTCAAATTTCATATAACTAATCCCATCACCACCCCACTTTCATCCCATTTTATATCAAGTGTATGAAAAATTCACTTCTTACCTAGCTTGAGAAACAAACTGTAAAACTATTGATTCTCTTAAATCAAACATCCACTATTCATTTTTTTAATAAGCTTTGCATAAGATTTTTCTATGGATGATGAAGAAAAATGGGAGATTTTCATACCATAATAATTCAAAAAATAAATTAATAATAATTATTTGTGTAGTTATACATGCATAGTTACAATGTGGTGTGTATGTTTTAACATTGTTTTATTCATTTATTAAATTTATTTTTGTACTTATATAAATAATGTGTATTATCAAATCATATGAGATATATTGTATGTTATAAATTATTTATATGGTTCATGTGTTTTATATAATAAATTATAGTTATATATAAATTAAATATTTAATATTAAATTAATGATAAAATGATAAACCAAAAAAAAGGTGAATAAATTTTAAATTGAAGTAAAAACTAAATTTGAAATAACTGGGTTGTCCCATGGTTAGCCTATATAGGCTGCCATGGGTGGACAAAGGGAGGTGCCATGGGAGGGGACTCAACCCCCCATTGGAGGGTGAATAAAAACCCCCATGAAATTTTAGGCAAGGAAAGATAAAAATAAATAAATGAAATTTTGATTTCCCAAGTTTTTATGCGTATCGATCCTACAACCAATTAGGGTAATAAACAACAAATTTTAAAAAATTTCAATAATATATATATGTGTGTGTGTGTTCCATCTTGAAATCTGCAATGTATAATTTAGAATAATTAGGTTTGAGGAAGCAAAATGGAAGAGTATTGAATCTACAAACCACTGAAAAGAAATCTCAAGCAAATAACTACAATTCCCTAGTTATTCATTTCAAAGGACAAAAGAATCCTAGAGAGGAATATATATAGAAAAATATTTTAGTTATAGTTGGTTATTAGTTAGTGGGAATAGTTTACTTGTTTGGTAATTGTATTTTTAAAGAAGCTTTTTAACAATTAATGAATCTATTTGGAGGTGTGAGATAAATATTTTTTAAAAGACAATAAAGAATATAGTTATGCACAAGAGGGATTTTCTAATAGAAATTTGGATTTAATTTAAAATGGTAGAATTAAGATGAATTAAAATAGAGTTAAAGATGTATTTGTCTCAAAGTTAAGAATTTTGTTTAGCATCAACTAAGTTATAAGATTGTAAACCAATGGATATATTCAAGTATTAGCTATGGTTTCCCATTATATAATACATCATATTATTGCATCTTATAAATGCCTAACTTCTTCTACCTATCTAGTCACTTGTTAATGAGATATTCAATTGTTGATGCAATGCTTGATGCAATGTAACTTCATAGATGTTTAGTTTCTAAAATTGAATAGATCAAGTACCATCAATATCAAGACTAGGAAGGTAGTATTGATCTCCTTATGGTCTAGTAGTCATGATGATATATTTATTCTTATTCATTTCAATCTATAAATTTTTTATCATATGAGAGTATTCATCCCAAAATAGGTTTATATTGAACAAGAAACCAACTATGTATGTAGAATAAAGTCATGAGACCAAAACATGCAAATTCTTCAAATGAACGAATAAACTAGTTGATATCTAAAGATTTAGAAGAGCTAAAAGAAAGATGAGTTCCATGTGAAGAAGAGGGATCCATGTGGAAGAAGGCAGGAGTTGAAGCCACAATAAAAAACCATATAAATGCACCAAAAATAAAGAGGAAAAACCACAAACATGGCCTAGATTAAACACCAATTTCAGTTGAGCATTCTAGGTCGGTAGGAGGACAAAAGTAAGGAGTGGAATGGGGTTCTACAAGAGCATTCATTATCAGAAATTGTACTACATAAAACAAGTCTAATAGCATGTTGGAGATTGTATGACCCAGCTACGGCTTAAGCCTGTGAAGGCATCTTATAAATTCACAAGAGAAATCATCCAAAAGACCATGTGTCATTACACTTAGAAGAGTAGATAATGAGTGGTTAGAAATAAGAAATTTGTGACATAAAGCACCACCCACCAAGTTAGAACCATTCAAAATGTCATATTCTTCCAAAGCATTATGCAGAGAAGAAAGTGGGAAAACATGTGGAAGGAGATTAGAACCAATCAAGAATTTTACCATTTCACCACACCAGAGCATGTCCATAAGGTTGGAAGCAAAATGAGAGGCAATTTCATGTGGAAGAGAAATTGCATGGAATTCTAGCCAATCATGACCTAGCATTTTTTTGATCCCATCTTCCACTGGTTGGCATTTCAATATCAAGACTACTTGAGTTTTTAGAAGTAAATGGCATGGCATCCCTTAATTCATAAAATCTTCAAGGAACAAATAATCTAAAAGAATTTTGCATGATGCTTTACACAAGTAGAAAATTTGTAGTTAGATGAATACCAAATGCAACCCATTAATAAAATTTTTGCATGAGTAAATCCAGACAATCAAGGTGAAGCAATTAATGTAGCTATAAACTCATTACACCAAATGATGGTGTGAATTAAAATAAATGTATAGAGATTGTTTGGCCATAAGGAATGACATCAAAGTGTACCCATGTGTCACCAATTTGTGACCATATTACTGCAAGGTACCATTTGAAATGAATTCTAAAATTAGTGCTAGAGATATGGATATCATAAAAAAAAGGTTTTAACACATGCCAAGTGCAAATTAATCTATTAAAATCTCAATAGAAATTTATGAATCAAATACTTCATTCTATTCCAAATTTCTATGAGAATGGGGCAAGCATTTATGATAGTTGTATGAGGCACTTTGTGTAAGAACAAATGGCATCATTAACAACCAATCTAGTAGGTTTGTGAAGGAAATTATTATCATTAGTGACCAATCTAGCAACATTGATAGAAATAGAAAGATGCCAAAGTACATTATAAGAACTATGCCCCAAAATTGGAGCTTCTAAATGAAATCAGTAGCCTCTCAAAATTACAACCTTTAGAAAAGACAAATGTCAATTGTAATAAATTTTGTATAATATGATGTACAGAGATTTATATATATGTTCCACTAGGACTACTCCCCATTAACCATTCAAGAGGAAAAAATCCCAAGAGAGATTAATGTAGAGAAGGGGCTTGCATAAGATATCATCTTTCTCAAGAGACAAATAAATTCCACATAATAATTTTTTGATGCCCCATAAGATTGTTGGAGGAAAATTCAATATTTTTCGAACTCATCCAATGCAAACCATACAAAATAGAACATTGCTTACACAGTACCTACTCAAAGAATACTATTAAAGGGCCTAGGCTTTGGGCCAAAAATTCCTTGGCAAACAATAAAATCAAGAGCCAAAATAACCAAACTACAATTCCAATAATATCAAATACAACTTGTTGTTAGTTACTCAATAATTTGAGAGTATTCCTACCTTGAAAGAATTTTGTAAGAAATTTTCTCATCAATTGCTTTATTTTCTTACCAATTTGTGTGGCTATTAGCCTCTCTATAATAGTGAATAACTTGATATGAAGATAATTTACTTAAAAGACATAGAATGTGGGATAAAATATAGTTTAGATGCCATGAGTTTGAATGGCCATTCAAAACTATAGACACCACCACCATGTATTCCCCTTTAATCAAAATTTGGGGATTATATAATTTTATTGCTAGTTCTAGCCCAAGTCTAAGTGCATTAAATTATGTGATGTTATTAGGTCCATCTAGAAGAATGGAGTATATTTGGATCAAAAAAATTGCCTTGCCAGTCCCTGAGAACTAAAGAAACCCCTAATTTTCCAAGGTTACCCCTAGGTGCTCCATAAAAATTTAGTTTAATAAAGTCCCTGTGATGAGGTAACCATTTGTTGGTTTCGCTATTCACTGAAGAGCTCTTGGGGGAAATAGAACCCACTTTAGGTATTTTGAGGAGAGACTATTTTTTTAATATGAAAGAATCCCAAGAAGAGAACATATTTTTTGATTTTACATTTTATATATTCTTGACATTATTGTTTTAGAAATGGAAATTTCAATTCTTTGAATGATTTGATCCAAAACTAATTATTCTTTTTTGAAGATCCTTCTATTTCTCTCGAGCCAAATATTCCATATAAGTATGAATGGAGAGATTTCCCATAAGAAATAAATTTTAGAATTTGAATGCAATTTCTGCCAAATTTGAAAGTGCAGAAGGATTGAGTTTTGTAAGGGGGATTTCCAACCAAGTCTGCTCATAAGCTAGGTCCAACATTTAGGAGTGAAGGGGCATCTAATGAGAAGATGATTTGTAGATTCCAAAGCTTGGTATCATATTACACAAGTGAATATAGGCACAATGCCTAATATATCTAGCCTCATACCTGATAAAATTCTAAATTAAGGGAATTGTTTAGGTGTGTTTGAATAGGGAGAAAGCTGAAATCCTTCCATTTAATGTTGTGTAGAGGATCCCCTAGATTAAAAACAAAATATTTAACCTTATCACCCCAGAGACCTTTTAGTGCAGATTCTATTTGATCCTAGCCACAAAGGAGTTTGAGGGGTTGATGGTCATTCCAAGCATCATCCCAAAATATGGCTTTCTCATCATTGTTGACCAACCATGAGAGATGAGGAAGGATGACCAATCTACATGAAACAATAAAATTCCATATTTTAGAACTAGATGGGAGATTCCTTTGAGTGAAGATCCTTTGTCTATCAAGGGAGTCTAAGTATTTATATCACATGATTTGACACCATTTTTTGTCTGGTTTGGAATACAACTACCAAACCAATTTGGTGCCAAGAGCTCTGATTTGTAAAAAGAGGTCTCTTATGATAGCACCCATGATGCTTTAGACCTACATAATTTTTCCCATGCAACTAATAGGAGTTTCTTTTTCATTGTAACATTTTTTTCCCAAAGAAAAATTCCAAATAAATTTTGTAGAGCAATCCCTTTCTCATGTGGTGTTTTTAGAATTGACATTAAATAAATAGTGAGAGAATGTATAACTTCCTTTAATAGTACCAAATTACCTACAAAAGAAAGCCATTTCAACCTAGAGAGAAAGATTTGATTATAAGTGGAGGAGATTAAATTGTCCCAACAGACATTCTTTTCTCTACCCAAAAAGAAGGGAATGCCTAAATACTTGTAGGGTAGAGACCCACATTGGAAACCCAAAATTTTAGTAGTTGAGTTTTGACTAGGGGGTTTACATTTATGAAGAAAATATTTGACTTCTGTTCATTAAAATATCGATCTAAAGCTAAGTAGTAATAAAAAAGGATAGATTTTATTTCTTTTGCTTCTTCTATGGAGGCTTGACCGAAGATAAGAGTGTCATCTACAAACATGGAGTGGGAGATTGCAGTGGGAAAAGGCCTAATAGAAATTCCTTTCCAACAATGATTGAACCTTGATGTAATTATTGATCTATTTAAACTCTCGACCATCAAAATGAATAAAGATGAGGAAAGAGGGTCACCTTGTTGCACACCCCCTTATAGGAGCTAATTTTCCAATAGGTGCGCCATTTACCAATATTGAAAAATTTTATCTAGCAAGGAAAGATGAGATCCATTTACACCAACTATTAGAAAAACCAAATTTTTTAAGAATTACTAGAAGGAAGTCCCAATCAGCTTTGTAAAAATTCATGGGCTAAAATAGCACCTTCTGGGGTGTCCTTTCCTCATACAAAACCCCCCTATTCATTAGAAATGATGGAGGGGATGATTTTTTCCAATTGAAGAGCTATTGTGTTGGTAAAGATTTTATATATTGTGGTGCACAAGACAATAGGCCTGAAATCTTTGAAATATTTGGAATTAGTTTTTTAGGAATGAGAGCTATCATAGTGGCATTAAACTATTTTAATATTTTCCTATTCCTATGTGATTATTCCAACACAAGATAGATGTCTCTGCCCACAAAATCCCAAACCTTTTGATAGAACAAAGTGTTGAAACCATCTAACCCATGAGATTTTTTGAAAACCATAGAGAAAATGTTTTTGACTTCATCGAGGGTGAATTATTTCATTAAAAATTTATTTTTCTCCTCCTTAATCAATGTGGAAATATTATTTAAAATTACATTATTTTCTAAAGACTTTTTTTTTTCGAGAGCTAGAATACCCTTAATGAAAGAAACTACTTCAGCTCCAATATCCTCTTCCAATACCAAAGTACTTCCAATCAAGGAAAGGATTTATTCAATCTTATTCACTTTCCTTCACATTTTCATAGTGTTAGTTATTTCTTAAGATCCAAACTTAATCTCTCCAAATGCCTATGAATTTTCTATAATTCAATGATCAACAAAGGTAAGGATTGGCCAATGAATAGGCATAGTCTTACTAGGCTCCTACCTCTTCACTTCAGGAATTGTGAGACCCAAGAGGGTAATATTGATAATGTTTAGATGATACTCATGTCATTTTATCATGAACATTGTGACAAATAGATACATTCATATAAGCTACTAATTAGATAAAATCCTTCAAGGATTTGGCTAAACCTTTAGAAAAATATTACCTAAAGTAAGGAATGAGTGGTACTTCATAACACCTTACTAAAATTAAAAGTGTGTCAAGTATTTTCATTAAGATTTGTGTTCTTTTTCAAGTACGGTCTAGCTCATTTGCATCTAGGATAACCAGATTAATAGACCAGTGTTTTATCCATGGGTAATGGATTCATATTTGTAGCAAACTATAATACATTAGCAATTAAACTTAGCATGTATAGGCTATTGATTTATTTCTTTGAAATACATAACTCATAATATCTAGAAACAAAAACTACTTAGTAATCCATAAATTCCATCTCACAAACCTATGATTTCATTAAACCATTTAATTATTTCTTTGAGTTCTAAAGAAGAAACAAAACAATACATTCAACCAAATTATTGAAGAAAAATAAAAGAACCTTGATCATTTTATTCATAATTTGAGAAATAAAATATACAAGAGAGAAATTGTTCCAAAATTTTCAATTATCATTCATATGCCATTATTACTGTAAAAATATTATGCCTATTACAAACTAGAATGCATACCTAAGACTCAAAAATATTTTATTCATTTGTTCTTTATTTACAAAATTACTATTATATGAGTTTAAACTTTCTCCAACTAAAGACCTATGTAATTGGCCTTGAATTCCCATTTATAGAAACATGGGAGCAACAAGCTTCAAGAAAAATTACACCTAAAGTCAAATTTAACATTTGACATAAATTTGCATTTCAATTTCAAAACTTCTCTAAGTGGTTATATTTGCACCTTTCCTGAGGGGGAAAACATATGAGACAAAAAAAAATTCCATTTGTTGAAGAATATTTTGCCTGCCTTCCAAAAAGGATCTTTCATTTGTTGTATAGTACCAAAACCATCTTCTTCATGAGCCAAAAATGTGTTCCACGTGCATGTCCAACTCAGAAGAAATATTAAAACAAAAATTAAATGAAAAGAGAAAAGAAGACCCATCCATGTCAAAACCTTTGTCATCAATCTTCATATTGGGGAGAAAACAATATTTAGCAATACTTTAGCAAAATCCTAATCTGTATTGGTTCTAGGCTATGCTTTATTTTTTTCCCATTCGTTATTAACCATGTTTGTTATCAATTTTCCTTACATGAGCTCAATCTGTAAAATTTTCCAACCATGTGTTAGATTCATCCTTAGTTTTCTATTTCATGTCGAATAGGTTATGTACTTTTGTATTGTGTTTATTATATGTTGCATCAATCAAATCATTAGCCTCCTTAACAAATGTATCCATTCTCATTTAAACTGCAATCATATTATCAATATTTAGATTCAACATAGAGTAATGAGTAACAATATTCATCATCTTTGAATGTGGAGGTAAATCACCCAACTCTTCCTTCCATTTTGTAAACTCATTTAATTAACCCTTATCACCTAATATGTTAGGCATGCCATGCCCTTCCATTTCCTTGAACATTCTCAATTTTTTCTGGAGTTGCATTCCCAACTTTCCATGAAAAGTTTCTATTTCACTCAAAAGATCAATTGCTTTTAATAAATTTAGAAGGTTGGTGGGAGCATCAGGGTCTTCTTTCATCTAAGGTATCATCTCTTTCAAGGTTCCTACTCTAGTGATCCATTTACTCCACTCAGTCTAGAATGCCTTTTGAACTTACAAATATTTCACATTTTCCTCATGAATGTTTTTATATCCATCCGATACATTATCAAACTTATTTTCCAATTTTGTTACTCTATGTTTTAATACATCATCAAAGATATCATTGGCCACTTTTTATGTCTCCATTTTGGCCTTCTTGACATTATCTTTCTTTGTTTGTACTTCCTTCTTCAAGCTCTAAATCCTTAGCGACAAAGTTTCCCTATCCTAAGTTGACAACTCTGAAGAAAAAGAATAAGGTAAAGACAATGTTCTAATAGACTGAGTTGCTTGTGTTGTGGCTATCATCTTATTAATTTCATCCAATAAAAGATTATTCTCCTTCAATAATGCATCATATTTCTTTTGAGAAATTTGTGTTGTATCAAAACTAAGCATTGTAGCATCCATTTTTAGTTTTGTTGCCTAAATAGGCATTATGTATGTAGCTCTTTTTACAACCATCAAGTGAATGACTTCTTATATAGGCCTAGCAACCTCATGTTTCCTAGTGTTAGGTGTCATAGACCAAATTGCAAGAGTGTGCAATTTAGGAATATAACCAGATCTAAACACTTGGTTGTCA
This sequence comes from Sequoiadendron giganteum, assembly GCA_007115665.2. Classification (NCBI taxonomy): domain Eukaryota; kingdom Viridiplantae; phylum Streptophyta; class Pinopsida; order Cupressales; family Cupressaceae; genus Sequoiadendron; species Sequoiadendron giganteum. The sequence goes on from CM021105.1 coordinate 466,480,489, forward strand.
AAATAATCCTTTGACACAAATGCTTGTGGATCTCTCCTTATTGCATCAAGTGCAATGGTTGAGGCGAGAGTACATCTTGGAAGCAACATAATTCCACTCTCTTCAAAAATTTATCTAGCTTCAGTAGGAACAATGGCTGCAATCTCAACCATGATCTTTTCTTCTTCTTCTTTCTCTACCTCCTCTTGCTAAGAGGGGTACACACCAGCTTTAACTTGTTCAATCCTCTCTTTTATTTCTTTACTTCTCTACTGAATAATAAATTATTTAAATTCCTTTGTTTGCATGAATGCATCATCTACAAGGAATTCATCACATGCCTTGATCCTTGGATCATCATCAGCCTCTTGATCATACTACCACTTAACCACTCTATCGTGAGGAGTTTATATATTAAGAGCATAATTAATTTTGGTAGAAAGGAATGTCCTCTCCACTTCCTCATCACTAAGAACATGCGAGCTACCATTTTCTCTTCCCAATCACTTCAACATCCCCTCCTTGAATCTCTACAAGCTGTTCTGGAATATCCATAGCTTGAGTTTTTTTTTCTAAGAGAGTGTGTGCTCTCTCAATAGCTTCTTTTACCTTTGTATTAAACTCCCCACTTTGATAATAATTGAATTTTGTAAAATTCCTTTCAAAAGGGTTCTCAATTACATCATATGGGCTCACATAGAAAGCATTTATTTTCATAATATCTTCCTCATTGATGTCACATATGGTTGTCCATTCCTTTTTCCTTAATGTGACTACTCCATCACTTGTAAAATTTATCAAAACATAATCTATATATAAGAACTGGTGGGAAAATCTGGACCATCCCTTCTTTCTCCTCATAACATTCACAAAATCCTCTAGATCAAAACTCCTAACCTCATCAATAGGTAACTTGAGGTTGTTCACCATAATTCCAAATTTTTCGTAAGCTTTCTTGGTAGTAGCTTTGAAGTAAGGTAAAGAACATTGTGGAACTACCACAAAACCTTTCCTAGAAGTTCTAAATAGCTCCTTGTCCATAAAATTGAGTTGCCACATCAACTCCATGAATTCCAATTTGTCTAGAACATACAAGGGTAAAAAATATGCTGCCACTTTGGCTCCATAGGCCCTGATCAGAGTGTATTTCAAATGTAGAAACCAGTCTACCCAATTGTGTTTGTTCACTTCTCTAACAAGCTTATGTGGGTATATAACTTCTCTAATAAATTTTGAAATCCTATAAATGGGTGCCACACCTAAACTCTCCAAAATACCAAATTTGAAAACATTGCAAAATAACAAATAATCTAAATAGGGATGGTTTTGGTCCCAAATATGTGTGCACATTTGGAAAGGAAAATCATTATTCTCCTTATTCTTTTTCCTCAGGTTAAATTTTTTCTTCCATTTTTCTTGTCCCACAAATAGAAGCATGTGTATTAACAAAGAATAATGTGGAAAAACCGAAGGGATATTCCCCTACTTCAAATTGATCAAACCATTGTGCATTTGTTCTATAATGTGTTGTGCATTTTTTCACACATGCCCCACTGAAAGTGGGGACCCTCTCTTGGCTTTTCTTTTTGGCCCACTTCTATGGCTTGCCCCCTCTTTTGAGCTTATCTTTGAAATCTTGGGGTTTCGGTCTTTGGTGCTTTCCTTAGTTGTGGGTGCCTTTGTGTTGAGTTTCTGGTGGTTTTGGAGTCTTGCGGATATCCTCTCTAGGGTGGTCTTCTTTTGCCTTCTATTTTCTCCCTTGGTGTTTTTGTTTGGGTCCTAAGGGTTGGTTTCCTCCCTTAGGTTTTCCTTTGTTTGCCTTGTTTCTTTTGTTCTGCTAGAGGCAAAACCAGGATTGGACTTAACTTTGAACTTTCATAAAGTTCTCGGTTATGTTTTTGTCCCTGTTCTGGCTTTGCTTCCCGCTCTCTTGCTTTCTTCTTCATTTTGTTTATTTTTGTCCTAAGGGTTGGTTTCCTCCCTTAGTTTTTCCTCAACTTTCTTTTCTGTCATTTTTGTTAGACACAGAACCGAGAAGGAACTTAACTTTGAACTTTGGTAAAGTTCACGGTTCGGTTTCTGTTCCCATTCTAGCTTTGCCTCCCGCATTCTTTTTTTTCCCGTTGTTTGGTTTGTTTTGGCCTTTGGGTTGGTTTCTTCCCTTTTGTTCTGCTTTGGTATTCCTTTCTTTTTCCGGAACCAGGACCGAGATGGAACCTAACTCTAAACTTTCATAAAGTTCACAGTTTGGTTCCCATTCCTATTCCAGCTCCGCTTCCACTGGGGTTGGTTTTGTTTCCATCTCTGCTTCCACCGAGGTTGGTTTTCTTTCTGCCTCCACCCATTTGCCTCTCCGTTCATGTTCCTATTTTTTCTCTGATTCCATCGGGATTGGTTTTGTTTCCACCTCTACCTCTGCCTCGAGTGGGGTTTGTTTTGTTTCTATCTCTGCCTTTGTCAGGGTTGTTTTTGGTTCTACCTCCACCTATTTTCCTCTATGTTCCTATCCCTATTTTGCTTCCACTTCTGCCTGGGTTTGTCCGTCATTTTCTTGCCTTAGGAACTCTAATGGACCTTCTTGGATTTTGATGATGTATTGAGCATTAATATTGGCCCATTTAAATGCAGGTTGGATCGAGTTGGGGAAGAATGGGTGTACTTTGAAGACTTGGCATGATCTGCAGGTACAGTCAAGTACACTTTGTGGCTGCTATGATGAAGCCCATCCTTGCATGCAAGGTTGATGCATCTAGTGGTCATTGATGGTGGGAAGATTTGGTTGGTAGACTCAACCTAGTTTGGCTCAATCTAAGCCATTCATTTTCCCAACTTGGGTCTGATCAGTGGCTCATATTCATGCTGGTGTTCATGCAAGTTAGTGCTTGCATGAGTGGAGCATTAATGGTGGGCATGGCTCGAGGATCAATTTCTTGACTTTGTGCGATCCCATATTGATCTTGTCAAGGTCCTTGTTGAATTCATAGTTAGACAGTGAGTTATTGCTGGTTGTTGAGGCCGATTTGGTTGGAAGCCAAGATTCTTTCTAACCCTAGCTTTGGTTCATGTGGACATGTTCTATAAGTATGGCACTCTACCTCATTTTTTAGTTTGGTGGAGCTTTGAGATCAGTAGGTTAGGTTAGAATTCTTCCATTGACTGGTGAAGTCAAAAGACTTGTCGACAGTAGATTTAGCAATAGAGTAGCATGCTAGAAGATTAGAAGTTAGTTTTTACATTTCAAGCAAGTGTTGTAATAGATTGGAATTGTTGCAAATGTGATGATTTAATACAAAGTGAAGACATTGTGTTATGATTGGTACCTTCTCTTGCATTGAATAATCTTGCATGGTTCTTGTTCTATCTTTTAACTCACTTGGAAATGTTTGAATACATCTTAGGTTTAACTAGTAATGCTTGTGATTTAATGCTTGGAGTGTTGTAGTAATCCCTGGTTCATACTCTGGGCAACTTCTTGATTGTGGGAATGCTGTGCAAGGTCAACCTGTACCTCATATTCATGTGCTTAGTTCAACTATAGATATTCATTCAGTCTTATTGAACAAATGGCTACAACCTAAAAATCTTTAACACTGTAGAAGATTGCACTATTTTTTGCAAGATTGCAGGTATAGCCTGGGTCGAACAAAAATTAGTGTAAGGGACTGGTCCATTCCAATTATTTCATCATTTTCATGTTTAATATTAGGAGTAGTGTTAACATTAGGACTTCTGAAACCCTCATCTTTTGTTGTTTGTTTTTATCATTTGATTAGAACTAGAAATTAAAGCATTACCATATCTTAAAATCTAATGCATTTAGAGCTTCCAATATTTGTGCATAAGACCCCCTCTGATTACCTACATTTTCAAATTTTATCACTGAGTTTTTTCTATTGCATTGTCAAGACCTGACACTTGTGAGACCTTGGGGTTATCTCTTTGTTCATAGACACCAACCTTTCAAGAGAGATAGGATAAATTTTATTATGTCTGAGTTGTTGTGCAGAAACACCAAACAACAAGACTGGCGCTAGAAGGAGGGCCTGAACAAGCAAGTTGGAGTGTTTTCTAAATTCCATTTCTCCTGAGAGGCTCGGAAGGAGAACCAGATCTATACCAGGAGAAGAAGAAGAGTTTCGAGAATTGCCACCTCGAACCAGGTCAAGAAGGACCAGAAGAAGGGAGGAACCATCATCCAATCCATCATTTCCACCATCCTCACCTCCATCCACTTCATCTTCATATGAGTCTAAGGCTGGTTCCATTCCACAACCCCAACTAGTCATCCATCGACCATTTCCACCTCCATGAATGGCTTTCTTAGCGAATAACCCATCACCTCTGACAGTCAACAACTACAATGTTATGCCCAAGAACCCTGGGAATTTTCACTCTAAGTTTCATATGAATGACTGAAATAGGACAACAAAAGAGCACATTAGGATTTTTAAGATTACCCTCAAGGATAGGGGAATTAATCATGAGGATGTTGCATGTAGAATTTTCCTCTATTCTCTAGGAGACGAGGCATTCTATTGGTATAACCATCTTCCTGTTGGGTCTATCATTTCTTGGCTTAATTTGGAGACTGCATTTTTACAGATAGTTAAGGTCTCAATCAATTCCAATGAGCTTTATCTATAGTTTACTAGGGTAAAGAGAGAGGTCAATGAACCAATAGGATCATTCAACAATAGGTTCCACCGAGCATACACTAGACTTCAACCTCCATATGTTGTGGATGATGCCTCTACTAGGGAGGTTTATTATGAGGCTTTGGATAGTTTAACATCTACCATTGTGAAGTGGAGAGAAAATCCTCCTATCAGCCTACTTGAAGCTTATGATGTGGCTAACAAACTGAGCATTGATTTGAGACAACACTTGTTTAGACCCCTTCCATTAGATGGTTAAACAGTTATGTTGCGTTCAACTTCTTGGTTTCCTTTGGTTTTACACCCAAGTCAACCCTTGAATCAAGCCTCACCCATGCCAAATTAATATCCAAATATGAATCAATCTACATTATCTCACCAACAAGCTAATGTAACTAGTTACTTGCAGAGCTCTGAGATATTGAACCAATCTTTGAACCATGGGTTCCATTCTGTTTATATGCAGAATTTAAATGGTGGTGTTCCTCCATCAAATAATGTAGACAAGGAGAAGTTGAATGAACTCACAGAGTTGGTAAAGAAGCCCACCGATGTCACCTGATTAAGGAATCAAAACAATCAACCTCAGCCCATTTAGAGGAGAAATCGGTTCAATCATGATCAAGATCAGGGGCAAAATCTCTATAGGGGACAATATTCTGAAGACCAATACTCAAGGCTAAAATTTGCTTGGAGGCAACTACCACCTCAAAATAGGACTTGGAATATAAGGCCTAACAATGAAGAAGTCCTAACATCTTTGGGGCATCCAAAAAATCAATAAAATCCCCCAAGTGGTGTGTATCTAGCAAAAGCAGCTATATCCGGATGGTGCAGGATTCATAACACCAATCAACACTCTAAATTGGATTGTCAAGAATTTCAGACCACTGCATCTATTTTCCAACAGAAGATCCAGCATACCCACAACAATTTGAGTGGATGAGAGATGGTACCAGCTAATCCTTATGACATATCGATCTTGGTGGTGGATCATGCACCATTTCCAAGGAGTGAAGCTAAATGGACTAGAAGAAAAACAAGACAATAGTGCTGAAACGAAGTATGCATACAATGAGGAATCTACAGTTCAATCTTCTGAAAGTGATGAGGAGAGTGGCAATGGTCCACTAGAAGTAGAAGAGAAGGTCTAGTTGTTTGATCATGCAAAGGATGTGCATCAAACCATGAAGAATGAGTCTCCAATAGAATAATTTCAATGAGATGATGAGGAATGCCTAGTAGAAGAATCAACTGGCATTGGATCTGAGAAGGGCATAGTAGTAGACACCAAGGTGGCCCTAGAGGATGTTGAACTTTCAATTGGGGAGCCTCAATAGACTATCAATGAGTGTCCCATGAAGCAAATTGAAGGAATTGATGTTGCTGATGAAGGGGCTGTTGTTCCTGAGGGTTGCAGTTATAGGCCTAAACCAATTCCAACAGAGGAAGAATTTAGGGATTTTTTTCATTCATCTAATTATGTTGCTCCTATTTTTGTTGATGAATTAAGCATTGGAAGTCCACGGATTTTATGCATTAATGATGGGACAGCTAATGTGGTTTGCACTGACATGTAGGAAAACATGAATGAAGAAACACAAAGAGGGATACTACACCATCAGTGGAGACCTCCCAACTTCATGGGCATCAAATCTTCACAATTGATAAAGGATGAATATAATGCTTTGTTCACCAGGGTTCAATATCAGGTTGTCTCTTTCCTTGATGTAAATTATGAAGCTCATCAATCTAATTATGGAGGTCTAGGAAAGACAACGTGTTTATGGATTAACAATGGGTTTGGTGAGCCTCCTCAATTACTGGTTCTTCGTGATGTTGGGGTTGAATTTGAATGCTGCAATATTGAATTTATTTTCTCTGAGTGTAAGGATAGGTCTACATGGTTGAGCAATATAATGATTTCCTGTTTGCTTGTATATGCATTGCCAAATCCAATGGGTGTGAGTGTCAGTTGGCCTTTCCTGAACATAGTTCTTTGTAAATATCTTTGTACATAGCTCTTTTTTCTTTAGAAATGTAGGTTTCCTATAAATACTCCACTTTCCTGCTTTCCTTAGGTTAGTTGGTTTTTTTGTGGGCTGATTGCTTTAGGGTTAGTCTGCCTTGGTTTGAGTAGGGCTTCTTTTGTTTTTTCCTTTCTTGCTTGCTATTTTTTGGTTTGGGTCTCTTTTGGTTTTGGTTTGCTTTGGTTTGCTTGGGTTGGTTTTCCCTACTACTTTGCCTTTTTGGGGTTGTCCTACTTTCCTCTGGGCTTGTTGCATCTGTACAATTGGTTGTTTGTCTGGGGCTTCTCTGGGATTTCTTTTACAAACTCTTATCATCTTTTCGAAGTCATTCAAACTGGTAGATTTCCTTCATTTGATGTTGCATGGGCTGGGAATTGATGTCACTTGACTAAGTTAAATTTTGGAATGTATTTGGGTCCTATATCTTCAGACAAATCTTAAGAATTCAGAGGTTGCATATGGTCTTTAGGAGGGCTAACTAGGTGAAAAATCTTAAATTTTGTTCTAGTTCCGCTGTGGTTCTCATTCTTGAGTGTGGGCTTCATTTCCTGCAAGGTGAAAATTAAAGCTTTAAAAGAAAATCTCAAAAGAGAATATCAAAAGAAAAGAAATAAAATATTGAAAATAAAAAATGTTCACCTTTTCAAGGGTATCCTAGTATCTCTACCGAGGCTATGGATGCCTACTTGGTAGTAGAGATATGCTAGGGAGGGTCACAATGATAACCTCATCGGGGCTATGGATGCCTGACTGGCAGTGAGGCTCTATCCAGGTTCCTCTTGGAGTTAGAATCCTTAGGTAGCCCTATCAGACTAAGTTTGGTCCCTATTGCAACTTAGCAAAGGGAGATGAATGCATATGCACACACTTTGACCTTGGTGCAAGAAAGGTTGGCTTGTTAGTGATTTTTGAAACCTTGTCTATTTGTAACCTGATGCTTGGAGTGAGACCAAAGATTTTGCGTTCTTGATGCCAATTTGTCATCAAAATGCTCTGGAGCATTTTTCGAGTGGAGTTGCCATTTGTTGTGCAGTTTTGCAAACACACCCCACTGAAAGTGGGGACCCTCTCTTGGCCTACCTTTTTGATGCACTTATGTGGCTTGCCCCCTCTTTTGAGCTTATCTTTGAAATCTTGGGGTTTTGGTCTTTGGTGCTTGGCTTGGTTGTCGGTGCCTTTGTGTTGAGTTCCTAGTGGTTTTGGAGTCTTGTGGATATCCTCTCTGGGGTGGTCTTCTTTTTCCTTCTGTTCTCTCCCTTCGTGTTTTTGTTTGGGTCCTAAGGGTTGGTTTCCTCCCTTAGGTTTTCCTTGTTTTTTTTTTTTTTCTAGAGGTGGAACCGAGATGGGACTTAACTTTGACATTTCATAAAGTTCTTGGTTCTATTCCCATCCTTGCTTTGGCTCCACTTCCTACTCTCTTACTTTCTTCTTTGTTTTGTTTGTTTTCATCCTAAGGGTTGGTTTCCTCCCTTAGTTTTTCCTCAGGTTGCTTTTCTATCATTTTTGTCAGAGGTGGAATTGGGAAGGAACTTAACTTTGAACTTTGGTAAATTTCACGGTTCGGTTTCCATTCCCATTTCGGCTCCACCTCCTGTTTCATGTTGTTTTGTTTGTTTCGGCCTTCGGGTTGACTTCTTCCCCTTTGGTTTGCTTTGGTCTTCCTTTCTTTTTTGGGAACCGGGACTAGGATGGAACCTAACTCTAAAATTTCATAAAGTTCATGGTTCGGTTCCTGTTCCCATCTTGACTCCGCTTCTGTCCGAGTTGGTTTTGTTTCTACCTCCGTCCATTTTCCTCTTCGTTCCTGTTCCTGTTTTGTCTCCACTTCTGCCAGGGCTGGTTTTGTTTCTGCCTCCACCTCCATTGGGTTTGGTTTTGTTTCTGTCTCCACCTCCATCGAGGTTGTTTTTGGTTCCACCTTTTCCTCTTTTCCTCTTCATTCCTGTCCCTATTTTTCTTCTGCTTCTACTTGGGTTTTTGCATGATTTTATTGTGTTAGAATCTCTAGTGGACCTACTTCAATTTTGATGATGTATTGAGAATTAATGGTGGCCTGTTTGAATGTAGGTTGGATCAAGCTAGGGAAGAATGGGTGTACTTTTAAGATTTGGCATGATCTGAAGGTGCAATCAAGTACACTTTGTGGCTACTATGATGAAGTCCATCCCTACACATAAGGTCAATGCATCTAGTGGTCACTAATGGTAGGCAGATTTGGTTGGTGGACTCAACCTAGTTTGGCTTGATTTGAGCCATTTGTTTGCCCAGCTCGGGTCTAATCAGTGGCTCATATTCATGCTAGTGTTCACGTGCATTGTTGCTCGCACAGGTGGAGCATTAATGGTGTGTGTGGCTCAAGGATTGGTTCCCTAACTTTGTGTGATCTTAAATCAATCTTGTGGGGGTCCTTCTTGCATTCATTGTTGGACGACGAGTTATTGCTAGCTGTCGGGGCCGATTTGATTGGTGGTCGAGCTTCTTTGTAACCCTAGCTCTGGTTCACGCAAACATGTTCTATAAGTATGGCACTCTACCTCATTTGTTTGGTTTGGTGGAGCTTTGAGATCAGTACGTTAGGTTAGAGTTCTTCCATTGATTGGTGAAGTCAGAAAACTTGTAGACAGTAGATTTAGCAATAGAGTAGCATGCTAGAAGATTAGATGTTATTTTTTACATTTCAAGCAAGTGCTATAATAGATTGGAATTGTTGAAAATGTGATGATTTAATATAAAGTGCAGACATTGTGTTATGACTGGTGTCTTATCTTGCATTGAATAATCTTGCATGGTTCTTGTTCTATCTTTTAAATCACTTGGAAATATTTGAATCCATCTTATGTTTAATTAGTAATGCTTGTGATTTAATGCTTGGAGTGTTGTAGCAATCCCTGGTTCATACTTTGGGTAGCTTCTTAATTGTGGGAATGTTGTGCAAGGTCAATGTGTACCTCATATTCATGTGCTTAGTTGAACTATAGATATTCATTCAGTCTTATTGAACAAATGCCTACAACTTGAAAATATTTAACACCTTAGAAGATTGCACTATTTTTCTGCAAGATTGTAGGTATAGCCTTGGTCGAACAAAAATTAGTTTAAGGGACTGGCCCATTCCTAGTATTTCATCATTTGCATGGTTAATCTTAGGAGTAGTGTTAACATTAGGACTTCTGAAACCCTCATCTTTTGATGTTTCTTTTTATCATTCAATTAGAACTAGAAATTAAAGCATCACCATATATTAAAATCTGATGAGTTTAGAGCTTCCAACATTTGTGTGTAAGACCCCTTGTGATTACAAGCACTTTCACATTTTATCACTGAGTTTGTTCTACTACATTGTCATGACCTAACACCCGTGAGACCTTGGGGTTATCTCTATGTTCATAGAGACCAACCTTTCAAGAGAGGTAGGATAACTTTAATTTTGTCTGAGTTGTTGCTATGCAGAAACACCAAACAACACAATGTAACTAGTATAATCAAAAAACCTATTTAAACTCCAATTATGTATATCAATCACCATTACAAGAAAGTCAGTAGCTATCTTGGCATCATAGTTGCGAGCCAAAACCTGATTCAAACAATAGTAGGTATTCTTGAAGTAATTTGCAAATTCTTCACATTCAAAAGTCTCTAGGTCCTTAGGAACAAATCCTCCCTTATTATCATTTCTATTATTTGCAAAAACATTCTCCATGTACCCATTATGCTTATTGCACACACACCCTATTCAAAATAGGGACCCCCTCTTTTCATTTCACCTTTGCTAGGATGGTTAACCTTTGCCTCATTTTTTTGCCCGTATTTTTGAGCTTAAGTTAGTCACATGCCTAAAGATTTTCTAAATTAATTTTGGCAAAACCTATTCACCCATGTTTCATCAAGTTTTTGGCCTTTGCAAAATCTGACTTGTAGGTTTCTATCCTTTAGGGGCCAACTCATCCTTCACCATCTATGGGTCTATAGTCATTGGTTTCCCTTAGTGGATTGTTATCTTTGTTTTTCCATTCTTAGCGGCAGTCCTCCCATGTTTTCCCGTAGTGGACTTCCTACATGTAATTTCCACATCCTTGTCCTATGCTCAAGCCTCCTTCACTCATCAGGTTTCTGCAACTCCACTGAACCTCACCTTGTCATACCTATCATTAATGGGTGCATTTATGAGACCCATGTCTATAAAAAACCCTCCATAGGTATCATTTTCATCCAAAATTTTCAAATTTTGGAGAGGAAAAATTGACTATTGCATGCACAAGGACATTCTAAGATTCGAGCCATATTTTCATCAACCCTCCACATAGTTTGAAGGTATGTTCTCATTCCCTTATTTACTTATGTGTATCTAACATGTTAGTGGGGTTTGTAGACACCGAAAATTGGTCTAGGCCTACGAACACCACTTTCGACATAATTTTCTATTATCCATGGTCATGATTAAATCATCTTTATTATTTAATTACATTTGTCTAAACACATATTTCCTCTATTAATTAAATACCTCTTTTAATTAATTCACTAATTCATTAATTCCTTTATTCAACTTGATTAATTAAATAAATCATATTTGTTTAATTATGTCGTTAACTAGTTAATTCTTCCTTCTTGATTAAATAATTTATTATTTAATTACCCCCTTTATCATATTTCAACTATAAATAAATTATCTTTATTTATTTAATTAAATCTTTCATTTTTGAATGTTGAATTAAATTAACATTTACTTCATTTATTAATTATTTATGTCACATTCTTCTATCGTCTAGTTGACCAGTCATTCACTCACCTTCTAACTCAAGATCTATTTTTAAATCCACTAATTATCTTCGGGTTCAGTATTTGATCATTTATGCGAGAGGACTCTCTGTCACAACTAGTCAGTTAACTAGTTTTAACTCATGTGTATGAATGCGTCTATTTATTAAATATCTTTATTTAATTAATTAATTCATGTATGCATTCGAATTCTTCATTTTCAAGTTCTAACTTTGTCTTTGACATTCAAAGTCTATTTCTTCTATTTTCAAAGACTCTTAACTCAAGATTAAGATGTGGAACTCTTGTTCTTTCTATTTTCGAACAGTCTTGACACACGATTAAGTTATCGTTCTAATTTAATCTTTATCCTCCAGTCTTTTCTGACTCATGTTCTAACTCACATTCTAACTGACACAAAACTCACATCGCATGACATTCATCAATCTCATCTGTTGATCTCTCTTTGAATCTAAGTTGATCATTCGAAAACCCAAAATCTATAAAATGTCCTATCATTATCATTATTCCTCCTCCTGAAATCATACAATTTTGAGAAGAAACTTATCTTCAATATTTTCCTTAGACATTCAACAAGGTTATGCTTGCATCAATACTCAAAATATGAGGGCAAGAATACTGAAATAGAAAAATGGAGAAGAGCAATTGAGATAATTCAAAGGAGTGAACGCATATTCAGTGAGAGATTTCCAATTGATTTGTTTAGTTTAATTATGTTTACTTATTTGTTCTTTGTTGTTTTGATTTAGATTATTTGTTAGTTTAGAATTGATCATTGTAATTTGTGTAGCTATTAGCATTAATCTCCAAAAAATATAGGTCTTACATTTGGTGAAACCGACGTGAACACACTTTAAATTCATGCAACATCTTTTCATTTTTCTATTTTTTGTTTTTGCAGGTTATCGTACAGCACACCACATATGTTTAGAAAAATAAAACATTTTTCCTAGCGCACTACATCTGCCATATTCCACGATGCATCTTTCATTCTACACCACACCCGTGACACTTTGCACTGCATCCACCTGTCAACAATTCGTGCCGCATCTGCCTGTCAACATCGGGCCGCATCTGTGGCTAGAAACATCACATTTTCTTGGTAATCAATTTTTCACTGTTTATTCATTCTGTACATTCGTGTTCTCATTTCTCATTTTTTATGTTATTTCAATTTTGCTAATGTTTGTTTACAGGTGTGTTAAGGTGGATTAACTTAGTTTTTGCAGGACAAAGCATAGAAGACCATATAAAATCAAAAACCATTGTTTTCTACAGGATGAAAGTCAAAGACACCAAAAACCAACTACTGATTAGTTTGCATGGAGGACCTAATGAATTTGTTAACTTTATTTTGTAAGCTTTTTGTTTGGTAGTTAGATAATTGTCATTTGGATTAAAAAGAATCAGTGTCTTCTTTGTTTGGTGCGAAAGAACATTTATGCCACCCTTTATGATTCAGTATATCGAAGTATCCTCTCCCTTTGCGCAATCATGCGATTTTGGGTGTAAGAGAAACGGTTACTAACTCTAGAATTTGGGCCTATTTTGGTGGGAAAAAGTACTCACCCTAAGATGACTCAGACTGGTAACATGCTTTAGCTAGCAACTTCCACCCAATATATAAAAATGGATTTCTGGAGAAGCCCAGAAATCATGCTCACTATTCTGATGAGAAGGGAAGAAATGGTCTCTCATCGAGTTGAATAGTGCCCCATGAATGAAAAGCCCTTACTAAACACCATGTTGTAGTTTTTCCAAAATCCTACCTATTTGCTAGTGCAACAGGTTCAGACCTATGAAGCCGTCTTACATTCTTACGGTTCATGTGTGGAGATGAGATGTATGCCATGGGAGTTTCATGGGTATAGTAGCTTGGCTGCCCTATATAAGTGAGTGTTGTGGAGGGGAGCCAGTGGGGTCAAGCTACTAGTCATCTACCTTGAATATGCGTAGCTAGAGAAATCCAAGTAAGAACTCAATAAATATTATCCAAAAAGCCTAGGTTGTAAATATTTTCGGGTCTTAATAGTTCTATCATCACAAACTGAAAATACATTGATTTCTATGCTTGTTTTTGTTGTATTCGTCAAAACATTTGATCAACAAAATGGAGTCAGTCGGAAACAATCTTAAGAAAAATGTAACTATCAACAAAAAATGCAACTGTCAATTTTAACACTGCATCTGTCCTAGCGAGTCACAATTGTTAGGGGAAACACCACATGTGTCTATCAAAAAAGTCTACTTTTACATAGTCTAAGTATTACGAGCCACAACTGTCAAAACTTTGAGTCGCATGTGTATATGAAAGCCGCATCTGTCATTGGAAATTCCGCATGTGTGTGTCAAAAATTCCACTTTTATAGTCTAAGTATTTCGAGCCGCAACTATCAATTTTTGAGTCACATGTGTATATGCAAGCCGTGTCTATCAAAATAAAAACTGCATGTGTTTGTTAACAATTTTAGGTTCAGTCTTTATTCTAAGTTGCAACTGCTAAAGTGAGTCACATTTGTCACAAGTTAAAACTGCCTATCAACATTCAAAACCAAGTTTTAGTCAAATCATCGCATGCATAGTTGTAAACCACATCTATAAAAAATAGAACCACATCAAATAGTTGAACCACATTTGACTGTCAACAGAAACTTAGAAAACTACAAATCGAGTTTGAAACATAACTCTCATTTTTCACTTTTTTTTCTTAAGATCAACCATGGACATAAACTGAAGATTTTTCTCAAAAAAAAAAAAAATATTGCATCATTAGGTGTCATATATGTCTTAGTCATAGTCAACATCTTAGTCATTGTCATCCTAAGTTGCATGCATATAGATACTTCCTAGGAAATTGCATATCGTCAAATAGATAACTTTCCTCGTCATTGGATACGTTCATGTTCCGGTTCGTCACAATCATTGAACCTAGTCACTTTAGTCTTATTACTGATTCTTTCCAGCTCAACAGTCTAGTTTGGGAAATTCATCTTGTCAATTGTCTTTGTCCTACAATCAGGTTCCTTGGTCGAAATCAAATCCTTGCATGCATTTAATCCATAGGGGATAGGTTATACCCATTTTTAGAATCATTTACCATCATAGTCGACTCAAGATTTTGCATATTATCCATCCTACCATATGTCATTTTAGTATACGTCATTTTAGAAATCATTTTAGCAACATCCTTTATTGTCAGAAAATCCAAAAAACATAGAAATAGGACATATCAGTTTTTAGACATAGTCTACATTACCCCATTTTGAGCAACTTTTCATGGTCGAAACAAGGTCTCAAAAGAAACAAAAAGCAATTGCAGACCCCAATGAATTTTTCAATCCTTTCACAAATCAAACATTAAGGAAGAAAGACCACATAGACCTTTGCTTGAAAAGCACGCCACTAGAGACACACATGGACAAATTATCATTGAAGACATAGACGCAATAGTACAAGATCCTGAATTCGTATCCTTTATGGATGAGTGTTTGGAAAATAATCCCCAACGATATCTAGCAAAGTTGCTAGTAGAAGCTGCCACACTACCAATAGGATTTGATATTCGTACTTTGCAAACATCGCCTATTCAGCCAATGCAAACTATGACGTCAACTATTTCTATTCCCCAAATCACCGCTGCAATACCAACTGGCCTACCAACTCAAACATCGTCAATTGTAAACACAACCCCTTTCAACATAACACAAGGTTTACAATTTACTGCGGGAGCAACTTCATCAAACCCCTTTGGCACCAACACGACTGGTAAGAGATCCAAAGCTGGCATGAATATTCCTATACCAAATCAGACCATTCAGACAGGAAATATTCCTATACCAAATTAGACCATTCAGACAAAAAATATTCCTATACCAAATCAGACCATTCAGATAGGAAATATCCCCAATCCGAATCAAAACATTCTAATGGGATATATTCCTTCACCAAATCACAACCCATCACAGAACATGGCATTTTAGAAAAACCTACATTGATCCAAACAACATGAACATGTCCTTGACACAAGTAGATGTCCTCCAAAACCAAATGCAAACTTTTCAACAACAGATGGACAACATGTCTATGTCAGGAAAATGAACTATCTCAGTGAAAGACCTATGTCCATGTCCATTCGACAAAGAGCTTTATATGACACCTTTCCCCCATGGATACATTATACCAAATTTTCATAAGTATAATGGGAGGAAGAATCCTTTGGAACATATTAGAGAATTCTCAACGGCATGCATGGAAATATCATATGACCCCACATACTTGATGAGACTATTTCCGTGAACCCTTATCAGGATAGGGCTGGAATGGTTTTCTAAATTACCATATGGTATATGATCCTAGGGTGAATTAGCTAAGAAGTTTGTCAAACATTTTTCCTTTAACATAGACAATGAAGTAACAATATCAACCTTGTGCCACACAACACAAGAAGATGGAAAAACTTTCACCACTTTCTTCTAGAGGCAGAGAAGTCTAGCTAGCAGATGTCCAGTTGAAATACCAAAAAAATAGGTGGTCACGATATTCCTTGAGAAAATCAATCCAAAATTGAGAGGTGAATTAAGGGTACATTATTGTACTTCATTCCTAGACTTGGTACAAAAGGGCATCATCCTTGAAAAGGGCCTTATTGACAAAGGTGAAATAAAAGTACCAAACAGGAACCTAGTTGTCCAACATGAAAAAGTACCTAATGATAGAAACAAATTATGGTCTAGAAACAAAAATGTTACAAATGACGGCATTGTTGATGCTAAACCATACATACAGGACCAGTTATCACACTTAGAGGTTACAACCCCAATCAAGACATGACGAATAGTCTAGATCAAATAGCCAATTATGTCCAAAATTCACAACAACAACGACCGCAAAGGAGATTTCCTACACATGAGTTTACCCCTTTAGGGCAACCAATTGAGATAGTTTTCAAAGAGTTGATTAAACATATTCTCATTAAACCTTTGGAACCAAGAGAGTATGATCCTGGATAGTTTAAACCTTCATGGTGGGACGACAATGCATATTGTGACTATCATCAAACAAAAGGACACAACCTACAACAGTGTCGACAACTAAAGAATATTACCCAAGAATTTGTTGAAAATGGACCCATAGAGGTCAATGGGCAGAAAAATACCAAGAACAGTGATCATAAGGTCTTCATAGACCCATTACATGACCACACAAAAGGAAAGGCCTCCAGTTTGGGAACCAAGAATAATCCATCAGCCAATTATACCAATACCAAGTATGACTATGGTAAAGGAACGATCATAAATCACCTCTGAGCTGTAAATGAAAATGCCAATACCATCGTCACTAAGAAGCATCTAGAATGTACTGTAAACATACGCAGAACTAAGATAACTATTCCAAGCCCTTCTTTTGAGCCACCTACACAAGCTTCAAAGTCTAAGTACAATCTCCTTGATCAATTAAGTAAAAACCCCGAACAGATCTCCATTTTGGAACTATTGACTTTATCACCTAAACATCGAGCCATTCTCGACAAAGCTTTACAGAACATGATTGTTCCTACAGACTTAGATGTCAATCATTTTGAGGAAATGGTGGGATATTTAACCAATTCGCATCATGCCACATTTTACCAACAAGATTACTCAATATAAAATTCTTATCATAGTGACCCATTACATCTTGAAGTCCTAGTCCATCAAACTAAATTCAAACGAGTCTTGGTAGATGGAGGAGCAGGTTTGAACCTGTGTACCCTAAAATTGGTTAAGGCATTAGGATTCTTAGAAGAATGCATAGAAACCTCTAAAAGTGTAGTCATCAAGGCTTACGATGATGAGGAAATATCATCCAAAGGAGTTGTCACACTCCCTATCAGAATTGGCCCAACAATTATGAACACCAGCTTCCAAGTCCTGGATCTCACCCTTCCGTACAACTTGTTGTTAGGTAGACCTTGGATACACGCAATGAAAGTCGTACCTTCAACATATCACCAATATCTTAAATTCCCGTATAATGGCACTGAGATCACGATTGATGGTGATCCAGATCCTTTTTAGTATTGTACAAGCCTAAGGGAAATTCCACAACAATAGGTACTAGTTAACCAAGAATCTTCATCATCCACTTTATCCCTATACGTTGACCCATCACATCTTACTAGGTCCATTTCATTCAAACCACCATCCTCCACTCCTAAGGTTGAGATCCAAGACAAGGGCTATGGAGAATATTACATAAAGGCCTCATACTGTGTCAGTCAACTAGTTCCACCTAAGGCATATGGCTTAGCCATGGCAGATAGAAGATAGTCAGTAGTCACATTTTGTGTTCCCCCTACAATGACATTGACCAAATGGGGAGAGTTAAGTGAAGAAATTGTGGATCAAGGTGATATTACCTCCTGGTTGTATCAAGAAGACAATGCATACCCCTCGCGATCTATTCAAATAGCTAAGGACCAATATGGAAAAGGCTTTAAGATAATGCAAAACGAAGGCTATGATGGGCACAGTGGGTTAGGACTACATCAAAATGGAAGGACAAAATTGAAATACCTAGGGCTAGGGTTTCAACCACTTAGAATTGGGTTTCCTAGTACTTCATCACCATTTCAAGAGGAAGTGAGTACTTGTGTAGACATTGAGATATCTCATGAACCACTTCCCCCAGTTTACGATGAATCTCATGAACCACTTCCTCTAGTTTATGATGAATCTCCTGACTCAAGCGACTATGAGTGGGATTCCCTTTCTTCTACCAGTACCATGAACATAGATGCTTTATTTGGAGAATTGGACCTAAAGATAAAACCTGTACCAAATCCATCTAGTCCCCATCATAGGAAACACTTGTCCAAAGAAGAATGGAATAAGCACTATTATTGGGAAACCCTTGATCATGCATCTTGGGCACCTGAAAAACCATCTTCTGATGACTCAACCCTTACAATAGTCCCACAACAGAGTTTACCTACACATAGGAAAAATAACAAGAAGGAGTTAGTCCAAAACTTTTGTGACCATGTCAACCATTCTATATTCACCTTATCAGCTTCCACCTTTAATAACTCCGATGATGACATGCCTCTCATATACACCCATCATAGACACATTCGAGAATGACAAAGAAATCATTGAGTTCATGGGACTTCGAGAAGGCATACCAAGAGGGGATCATAAAGCTGGTTTTACCATAGACTTGGATGACAAAGCATATTTTGGGGAGTTTATTTACACCTCTAGTCGTAAAAATGAAAATAAAAAGAAAAGTGATGAAAATGAGAAAAATGACAAGTCCCTAGGTGAAAATCGAAAGACGCATTTGGATGAAGAAACAGTCAAAATAAAGGGCGTATCCCAGGGCGAAAACCTCTCTGAGGCACCCAAGGATAGAGGTTTAAATATTGTCCCCGTTGAACAAGAAAATTCACCAATGCTACTAGAAGAGTCTATTGAGGTCAACATAAATACAAAAGAAAACCCTCGGCACATATACTTTATAGCATCATTGACAGAGGAAGAACAACCTGAGTTTAAGGACTTCTTCACAAAGAGATAGATAGACTTTGCATGGTCATATGTTGACATGCCTAGGCTAGATCTAGACCTGATATTGCACCATCGACCATTGTAGCCAGGTATTAAGCCAATCAAATAGAAGTTAAGGATGATGCATCCACAAATTTCTCTACTAGTCAAGGAAGAACTTAAGAAACTCTTGGATTTTGGATTTATAAGAACTATAGACTATGTAGATTGGATTTCAAATCTTGTACCAATGACTAAACCAACTAGGGGCATCCATATTTTCATAGACTTTAGAGACATCAATAAGGCATGTCCTAAGGATGACTTCCCTTTGCCAAACATAGACATGATATTAGATCTTATGGGAAGATACGAGATGCTATCCCTCATGGATGGTTTCTCTGGATATAACCAAATCAAAATCACAGCTGTAGACCAACACAAGACGACTTTCACATCTCCATGGGGCACATACTATTGGAATGTAATGCCTTTTGGGCTTAAGAATGCAGGAGCTACCTATCAATGGGAAATGACTACGATTTTCCATGACTTTATACATACTCTCATGGAAGATTATGTAGATGACATTATAGCTTAATCAAAAACAAGGGCAGATCATTTGAAGGTTCCAGACAAGATATTCCAGAGGCTAGAGAATTACAACATCAGCTTGAATCCAAAGAAATGTGTCTTTGGAGTAAAATTAGGGAAACTTCTAGGGTATATCATCTCCAAAAGAGGAATTGAAGTAGCTACAAAGAAGGTAAGAGCTATCATAGAAATGCCTCCTCCAGTTAGCATTGGTCAACTCAGAACACTACAAGGAATATTAGAGTCCATCAAGTGTTTCATTGTACAACTGGCAAATAAATTACACCCATTTCAACATTTACTCAAGAAAGGAGTACCATTTGTGTGGAAACCTAAATTTCAGTACGCTTTCCAAAAAATTAAGGATTACTTGCTCACTCCACCAGTCTTAATGCCACCTACAGATGGAAAACCATTGATACTATACATTTCAGCAACTCAGTCAGCATTAGGAGCTCTTCTCTTACAAAACGATGATCAAGGTCATGAGAGAGCAGTCTACTACATTAGTCATACCTTGGTGGGATATGAATTGAATTACAACAACATAGAACATGTCTATCTTGTGGTAGTCTTTGCTACCTAAAAAATTTGGCACTATATGATCAATCACCAAACAATGTTGGTTGGAAATATTGATCCCCTCAAATATCTCCTAAGTAAGGCAGCATTAATAGGCCGATTGGCTAAATGGGCTATGATACTTAGCGAGTATGGCATCCAATATGTGGAGAGGAAGGCTATAAAAGGACAAGCGATTTTAGATCAATTAGCAGATGCACCCATGAAAGCAAACCATCCTTTAGTGGTGGATTTTCCTGATGAATTTATTTTCAACATTGACACTAGAACTGAATGGATATTATACTTTGACGGGTCACATACAAATCGGGGTTCAGGAGAAGGTATCCTATTTGTTACACCTCAGGGAAATACCATTCCTAAATCATTCAAGATTGCTTTCCCTTGTACCAACAACATAGCAGAGTATGAAGCCTTAGTGATAGGATTAAAAATGGTAGCTCAGTGGAAGATTAAGAGTCTACATGTTTTTGGCGATTCTCATCTTGTAGTCAGGCAAGTAAATGATGATTATGAGACTAAGGATGAGAAACTTGCCCCTACAAGCGCATGACTGACAATTTCAAGTAGTACTTTGATGACATTACCTTTCAACAAATACCACGTATTTAGAACAGGGTTGCAGATGCTATAGAAACTGTGGGTTCCTTATTAGATACTCTGAGTAATGTGCCTAAGTTTGAGTTTTTGGTTGAAAAAATTTTGGTCCCTGCCTATGATATCCTCAATTCTACGATGGTGTGTACAATTGTTGGTGCTACTTCCCCTTGGTATAAAGACATATTTGACTATCTAATTGACCAAACTTTACCTCTAGACCTATCAAATAACCAATGTTGAACCTTCATCTGTAATTCAGCTAAGTACACCATCATCAGAGAAACCCTATATAGATGTACCTTGGATAATGCCCTAATGAGATGTCTCGATGTTGAAGAAGCACAAACAACTTTGCGAGCGGTTCATGAGGGTATATGTGGATCCCATTTGAGTGGTCCTACTTTAGCCCATAAGATTATGAGATTAGGTTACTATTGGCCTACAATGGAGAAAGACTCATATATCTTTGTGAAGAAATGTAGATAGTGTCAGATACATGGAGATTTGATAAGAGCACTAGCACAAGAGCTTCGTTTGATTACATCACCATGGCCCTTTTCCCAATGGGGACTTGACCTCATAGGTAGGATACACCCTCCATCATCCAACGACCATAAATTCATCATAACTGCCACCGAATACTTCACCAAATGGATTGAAGCTATTCCCATGACTTACATCACCAACATGCAAATATCCAAGTTTATCTTAAACTATATCATTTTTTGGTATGGTGTACCCCAATCCATTATCACAGACAATGGCCGCCCATTCAAAAACTAAGAAGTACGCCATTTATGTGAAGAGTTCCATATCAAAAATCATTTCTCTACCCCATATTACCCACAAGGTAATGGCCAAGCCGAGGCATCTAATAAAACCATTGTTAGAATCCTAAAGAAGACTATCAATGGATTTGTGCTTGTGGAAAATCTGAGAGCACCAAAATGCTTGAAAACAAGATCTTGATGATAGAATGACAATGGAGTTAGATTTCATTTAAATGCACATGCTTTGATTTTTCATAGTTTAGCTTTATGTTTATTGCATTTTCATTTATTTAGAAATGCTTTATTGGAGTTATGCTGAAATTTGGATTTGAGTGTATAGTTTAAGATTAGTTTTTAGTTTTCAACATGTACAAAATGGTGAACCCGACGCAAAGGATGCATACATTTTAATTGCAATTTTTGTTAATCGATCCTAAAAGTATTTAGATTTGATCATATTATCATAGTTTCACTTTTATAAAATCAATCAAAATAATAATATTTTTAAAAAAAGAACAAAAAAACAAGCAAGTAGGATAAACATCATAGTTGTATTTCCATGGCTGCACTTTCATAAAATCAAAAAATAAAAATAAAAATAAATAAAATCTCAAATAAAATACTTGAGTGATACTAAAAAGAAATTAACAACCTTATTCACTATGTGAAATTAAATTAGTATCAGTTCCTTAGCAAATTTATGTTTGCAACAAATGGTCTGAATTAAATTTTCTGCTTGCAAGATATGTGCTGAAATATTTTTTTTGACAAAATTTTGTGCTTGTTTTAAACTATTAACTTTGATTGGGTGATAATTCCTCTATCATTGCATATCCTCTGAAGGATTTATCTCAGTCTCTTGGGATTCATATCCTACTTGAAAAGCCTCTAGCTTATTCCCACGCATAGACAAAAGATTAAAAAGAGAGATCCACATGATTTCTACTATAGCAGTGATTTGTAGAACGAAAGAAACTTTGACAACATCCAATTTTGACAATATCCTACAATCATGGCATTTTATTTTTAACCTATCTAAAAAGAGAGATCCACATGATTTCTACTATAGCAGTGATTTGTAAAACGAAAGAAACTTTGACAACATCCGATTTTGACAATATCCTACAATCATGGCATTTTATTTTTAACCTATCTAGCAAATAATGTCATTTTGAACGTACCCAACAATCACAACACCTCTACCAATTAAATTTTGATCCTTGTAGGGAGTGTTTGATTTATTTTAGATTTTAATTTAGTTTGATTAAATTTAGATTTTAACTTTACATTTAGTTTTAGTTTTTAATTTAGTTCTAATTTAGCTTTAATTTAGTTTTAGATTTAATGTAATTTAGACTAATTTAGATTAATTTTAGATTTAATTTAATTTGCACTTAATTTAGATTTAATTTTTAATTTGGACTTAGTTCAATTTTAATGTAGATTTAGCTTTTAATTTGGATTTAACTTTTAGTTTAAATTTAAATTTAAATTTTAAATTTTAATGTAGCTCTTAACTTTTAATTTTAATTTAGCTTTTAACCTTTTAGATATAGCTTTTACTCTTAATTTAGCTTTTAGTTTTAAATTTAGATCTAATTTTTAATTTAGATTTAACTTTTTTATTTAGATTTTATTTTTAATTTAGAGTAAATTTAGAATGTAGATTTAATTTAATTATTTAGATTTAATTTAATTTAGGATCAATATAGTTTAGAATTAATTCTAATTTAGATTTAACTTAATTTAGATTAACTTTTAATTTAGGTTATCTTTCAATTTAGATTAGGTTTTGATTTAAATTAGTTTTTTTATTTAGATTAGTTTCTAATTTTAGCTTAGTTTTTAAGTTAGATTGATTTTTTTTTAATTAGGATTAATTTTTCGTTTCAGATTAGTTTCTAATTTTAGATTAGTGTTTAATTTAGATTAATGTCTTTTTCTTTGATAGTTTAATTGTTGATTATGTGGCTAATCATTGACTTTCTCTTTGCAGGTTCACATGTCAAAGATTTGAAAAGTGAAAACATAAATACACATTTGCCAAAGACCAAAAATTAGAAACTACTAATGACATTTGGTGGAGGACGTTCATCGAAGACTTGATTTTTTGAAACTAATTGTCTTTTTAGATTAGATAAAATTTCAATGGGTGCTTAAAAGGAACCCTATCTACTGTGTTTTGTGCACTTGCACATTCTGTGTTACTTGAGCTAGTGTCTATGCATCCTCTCCCCTTGCGCACTTGTGCGATCCTGGGTGAAACGAAATACACATTAGTCTCGTTTTTTTTAGGAGAGGCTTGCTTGGGGATTTAATCACCTCAAGATTTGACCTCGAGCACATTTTCCATCAGGATATATCAAAGGGGGATAATAAAATTTGTACCCCAAGGAGTGGCTAGTGTTGTTCGAAGCCAAGCCGTGAGACCCTTAGTTCACCAAGACTTGCTGGTGATGAGAGTGGGAGTGGGCCTCCCAGTTCTCAAGCTATTACAAACATGATCTTTGTTCATGAATTCCCTTACTAGACACCTCTTGTTTTAGAAACCAAAATCCCTCTATTTGTTGGTGTAGGAGGTCAAACCTCTGAAGCTGTCCCACATATTCGTAGTTCTTAGTAGAGATGAAGTGTTCATCATGGGAGATTCCTGAGAACTCGAAGCTTGGTTGACCCGAGAAGTGAGTTTCATGTTGGGGGAGCCAGTGTGGCCAAAATTCTAAGTCATCCGCTAAGAATAATCGTGGTTGGTTAATCCAAGTGGGAACCCACAAAATATTGTCCTTGCCAACCATAGGAATTGTGCTTGTTTGAAATCAAACTTTTCTTTCAACCAAAACTAAACCAGAACAAGTGCTTTTGACTTTATTCTATGTTTTCCAATCAAGAATTCATCAAATCAATCAAAATCTATTCAAAAAATCAATTCAAAACATCAAAGTGGAAAAATCAACATTTTTATGGGATCTTGACCTCCAAACCAAAGACTTACGGAGTTTTCCCAAAATTGTCATACCTCACATTTTAGGTTGCTTTCTTATTTTAAATAGTTAATATTAGACCTTTAGGTTGCATATACCTTTCCAACTCTTGACATAGGAAGACCATTAATCTCTTGAATGGTCCTTGGTTTCCTATCCATTTTTTCATTGATCTTAATTCTCCATTTTTTCAACCTTTATCACTATCACCTTTGTAAAATTTGAGTCTCAAGCTTGTGTCCTAGCTTTGACTCTACCATGTCACAATTACCCTCTTGATTATTACAAAGGTTAATGATATGTGGGTTTGTTACCTTGGACCTACACTGGCTTGGTTGCCTTCTGCTATCTCAAATTCTAGACTTCATATCCTTAGCATTACCTTAGTCTCATTTAGAATAATATCATAACCTTTGATCATAGCCTTAATCATCATCTCTTTAACTCGCACTTTCACTTTGCATCCTCATTAAAAAATCCAAATAATTATAATAGTTGAATTACATACCATATATCAAAAAAATCCAAAAACATATTTTAATATCACATCACCTTGCATTGCCTACCTTTGTTTTGCAAGTCTCACATGGTTGAGGGTGCTACCACAATAATGGGTTACACTTTTTGGGACATCCTGATTTTTGTTGAAATCACATATTTTTTAAAAATATAATGATTTAAACCTTAAAAAGGTTCCATTGAAAGGATTTTAATTGAAGAGGGTTTGATCAAAATCCCTTAAATAAAACCCCCTTGGACATAAACTCGCTATTTTTTAACTATACCTATAATGGAGTCTCCTCTACACCTATCAAAATCCTGATAAAAATCCACTTTTGATTTACCTTTTGGGGGATCAAATGAATTCATTTAAAATTTATCTTTTATAAGCATGTATTCCTTATTATAAGCTTCCCAAAAAGTATAATTTTAAATATATTTAATTTTATTATTATATTTATTTTTTATTTCTTGTGAATGTAGGTTTTCAATGAACATCAAGGTCTTTGTTTCACACATACAGAAAAAATAGGAAAAGAGAGATCTTTTTTTTCTAAAAAATACATGTCCACTAGATATTGATGTCCTTATTCCAACCAAAAAAAAAATGAGTTCATTCAAATGCATACAAAAAAATTTATGCAACTGAAAGTATAATATATCCAAATTATAATTACTCTAACTTAGAAAATTAATTAAAAAATATGTATGCAGCAAAAAATTATGAAAAAATGTCCATGCCTTAGATATTGGTGTGAAAAAATTGTATTTAAAAAATTAGAATTGTATCCTTTCTAGAAAAAAAGTTATGCATTTGAAAGTAAACATCAGTTTTTGAAAATGTTGTTTAGTAAAAAAAAAAGTTAATAAAAATCACATAAAAGGATTCATAATTTTTTTATTTAAAAAAAATAATAATAATTAGAATCTACACATGAAATCTCACAAATCACTAGTTTGCTTCATCTTCAAATTCTTAATGGTTTAGCTTCTATAGGTATAAGAAAGTGAAGGGCTGGTGAAAAATGTTGATTCCAATGTCAAGTTTGGCCAAAAAGTGTAACCCATTATTGGGGGTTCACCCTTGAAACAAGGAAAAAATCCAAAAAAAAATACATGGATCCCATAAGTGACCCATTTTCCACAAATGAATCATATTTTAGTCCTCATTGTGAGCTCAATTTTGAGCCAAATTCAACCCAATCTACACCACAAAGAGACATTCAGAGAAATCAATCAACCAACTCCCTTGACAATTTGAACCTTGAACAATTCAAAAAAAAATTAACCCTCAAGGAAATTAAAAGAGCTCAACAAGACCCAAGTGTCTTTTGCATCATTGAAGAACTTGTCAATACATAGCCCAACAAATACTTTTATGCTTTAGCCAAGAAGGGTCCAAAACTTACTCAAGGGTTTGATGTCTCAACAATTGTAGAAGGAGGGTTATCTCAAAGTCCATTCATGACATTTTCATAACCAATGACAAACATAGTACCTATGGGAACTGCTAATGCTGAAAATTGGCAAGGTAACAACCCTTTGTGGGAAACTTAATCAAACGGGGGACCTATTGTGCTAGACTGAGTAACCTCTAGATTTTAAAGAAGTCGAATTCTTCTATAACAGGGGTTTTGAAAGAGAAAAGGAAGCAAATATAAAAAATAAAAGGATCTAACTAGGGCTATGCACCAAGATTTAGATAAAATCATAGTTAATCTATCTTTCAAATGTGATTTAAGGGATTGTTCAGTAGTCTGATGTGTTCCAGAATGGAAAAATAAAGATAGACGCCTGAATGATTCACTAAATGACAAAATAAGTTCATACACATTTACTAGAAAGAGGAGTCAAAGACATGATCTAAATCAGAAAAATTGCAGTAAATTTATAGAAGTTCTATGAATGAAGCATTCAGTACTATAATGGCATAGTTAAACTTATCAAATTCAAAGAAAATAGAAAGGCCGAACAATGGCACAGTCTGTGGGTTCTTTACAATAATCTAATAAAGCAATAAAAGGCCTGGTTCTTCTACCAATTCTTCTGTCAAAATATGAACCCTTGCTTTGAAAGAAGAAGCAATATTTATAATGAAAACCTAGCTCGGTGGGTTAGTAACATAAAATATTCTCTGATCATTAGCAATGATACATTTATCAAAGATTCCCCCTTGTCGATGTAACCGAAAAGATTTGAGCCATGAACAAGGACACCCTAGAGTCAGATGCATCCCCTACGAATGATGGTAGTGGTTCCAGAAGACCAGAGCATCGACATGTGCTATCCACTCATGGAGGTAGTTCCAAAACATGGCAACTGGTGTGAGGTTGTCACCTTCTTAACTCTCCTTCATGATGAAGCCTTTAGAAGATAACGTGGCAAGCGGTTAGGGCTGCCATTCAGCCTTCCCCTTAAGTGATGAAAAACTTGTGTTTCGAAGACATGTCGAGGTCTCCAAGAATATTGCATTGAGGGTGGGGCCACCAAGAAATGTGCATGGATTGATGCTAAGTGGCACACGGTCGAGGCCCGAAAGGAGAGTGATGAAAAGAGGTGCTGAAGATTGTGAACTGCTAACATGTGGAAGCATGTCGCAAGTTTTTGAAAAGTGAGGGAAGGAAACCTTCCAAGGAGCACTCAACTAATAAGTGGTAGTATTAGCATAAGCCTTTGTGCAAGGATCCTGATCTTTCTTTTTTAAAGGGAAGGTGTGGCCAGTACTTAAGAAAAATAAAATCACCTGAAGGGAGCTTGGAAAATTTTATGTTCACAACTTTTGGTGACTTATCAAGGGCATTTTTCCTGTGGAACAAGGAACCCAAAAAATTTCTAGCTTGTAGACCAGAGACCTATCCACCAGGTCGTGTGATCAAATCTTAGAGAGGGCAATCTACAAAGGCAACCATTCATCCTCAGATGGAGTCAATATGTCACGCAAAATTTATTGTGCTTCTTGTAGATTGATCACTTCTTTGTAAGGTAGTGCTAAAAATATACCGGCCCAGGGCTCGAACTAAAAAAGAAGTCATGTGATTGAATGAGTAATGCTCTCAATATCTCCTGCAACAAGGGGTTGATGAAAAATCTAAAAGGAAGACATATCCTATTGCATCTCCTTAATCTTTTCCGCAATATGCCCCACCATGGCCACTGATTCATCTCCAAGAAATGGAGATGGTAAGCCCATTTGAGTCAGGTGAAAGAACCTTGCCTACATGCTATTCATGATCTGGTCTAATTTGGTGACACACTCATTGGCATGAAGGATAGCTATGTGGCAATAGATGAACCTGTTATCTATTTTCACAATGGTCTTTCAATCTTCAATCCCTGCACTTGCAAAGATATCATCTTGGACCTTATATAGCTCGACCAATAATCTCCTGGCCTCCAGAAATCTTTCGGTGATGGACCGAGGGAATTGCTTGATTGCCGCACAAACCTCTCTACCCAAGCTTGTTACTTCCACCATAAATCAGAGCATTGGCTATAGAGTTAGACAAAAATACTTCACTCTTTCCCAATATGAAACATGTAACTGCTAGGCTCTCTAAAGAAGGTCTGTTTGATTGATAAGGGGTAAGACGAAGCTCTTCAATAGGAAAATCTCTTTGTTTCTTTCCTCTATATCATGTGCGAGCTCTGCAACCTTTTGGTTTTCTGCAGTGATTTTTCCCTATAGGATCCATGATTCTGTGATCCAGCTAACCTCAACTCGCTCCTTTTTTACTTCTTCCTGCTCTAAGTAAGACTTTATTTCTACAATTTCATTCTCTAATTAGGCCCAATAGATCTCAAAATCTACATCTTTCTATTGTATTTTCTATTCTAGTTGAGCATGTTGGCGATGAAACTCCTCATCCTTTTGTCACACTTCTTGCCCCAACTTTACTAACTGGTCTTTTTATTCTTGATTCTTTTGCTACAGCTTAGCAACCAAGTTAGGGTTGAGGGATTGAAACTTCACAAGTTCCTCTTGGAGCTTTGCTTGTTTTGCCTCCTTTTGTTGGAATAAGCGCTTAAATTCAACCTCCCTAGCTTTTTCCTTGATGAGCAAGACCTTGACTCTATCATTTATGATTTTCAGATCTTCTTCCCTTTTCTTTAGCTGGCAACCAAACTTAAGAAATCCAGTGGTCACCACCCACTATGTTTCCTCCATGAGCTCCACCTTGTCTTGAGGCTAGGCTATACTTAAATCAAGCCCCATGACATACATGTTGTAGTCATCTGGCTACATTTCTTCTTGTGGCTTGCTGACAGTTGGGTACATAGTTACAACATGTAGTGACTGTTGAGCCTCATTAAAAATAGTCTATACCCTTGGCTCCACTGGCTTCTTAATATTTTTAGCCTTTTGTCTTTGGGCTCTAATTGCTCGTGCCTACCTAGTTTTGTCACCTTATGATAAGAATTCAGAGGGCGACCTGATGAGTTTGCCCCTAAAAGGTGCACCAAGAGGAACGGAAAAAGGGAATGAAAGGGTGGCGGTACTGGGAGCCTTATTCTTTGGTACACTAATATCTAAGGTGAGAAAGGAGGGATACTCCAATACTCTAATTGTAGACCAGTAGTACGACTTGAAGGAAGGAGAGTCATGATGATTTCTATCTACTAGGAAGAGTGGATCAGCTCCAACATTGTGGTGGTAGAGGATGTATCGATGAAGGTAGTAGAGGTAGAGTGTGAGAGGCTTTGGGATGCAAAATGGGCCAAGGCGAATGGTGTGAGGTTCCATGGAGGAGTAAGGGAAAATGGGGTTGCATGAGAGAACTGTGCAAAACCCCCTACGACCATTGAAACAGAGGCTGAAATGCCTTGGTCAGTGCATGAGATGAGAGGTGTTATGGAAATAACAAGGATAACTAAGGTTTGTGAAACCAGAGAAGAGGGAGTGAAAGATACCTACGGTGCA
Source organism: Sequoiadendron giganteum (assembly GCA_007115665.2). NCBI lineage: Eukaryota > Viridiplantae > Streptophyta > Pinopsida > Cupressales > Cupressaceae > Sequoiadendron > Sequoiadendron giganteum. The sequence continues at coordinate 466,510,401 of CM021105.1, forward strand.
GGTGATTGTGGTCCTTGGTCTATTGTTGGCTCTTAGCTTACCTCAGGGTCCTATGAACACTCTCTAGATCGTGCCTCGGTTCATTGTCTCTTTGTTGGCAGTGAGTCATCTACCATTATGGTTTTAGATTATTGTGGTTGGGTTGTCCTGGCCCTTCTTGCAGTCCAGGTGTGAGTTAGTGAAGACCTTGCACATGATATGTTAACCCATACATTAGAGGAGACCTTGTTGGGTTGCTTCATGGCTTTTCCCTTTTGTTGTGTCGAGGCATCTTGTGTCTCTGTGCCTGGTTCTGCTCTTTCATCTGATTGGGATTTTACATCTTCCTAGCTGGAGTCCTCATCGCTCTTGTTAGAATCTGGATGCTCGTTGTTTCATAATTTTTCAAAGTTTTCATCCATATCCACGCTATCATAAGGGGCCTTGATTTGTTGAGTCTCCTTACAATATATCTAGAAATCATTAACCTTTTCTTCCTTCCAAGTTGTAGTTATTTATCAAATTGTTGCGAAGTGTAGTCCTGATCCGCTTGGTCTTATCATATTGCCCAGTCGGGTAGTAGAATGAGAGCCAGGGAGGCCAACCATCTTGAGTAAGGATATAAGCTAGGTCAACTATAAATTCATCTGCATCTGACACTAGGTTCCAAGGCTTCTCCCAGTAAGGTTGGGGGTAGTGTGTTACTTTGAAATATTGATTTGGAAAGTCATCATTGGGGTTGTAATTCCACAAGTATCGCAGATCCATACCAATCCTAGATGAGCCAGATTTTCTTCGAATGAGTCGTGAGCCTTCCTCTTGGCCATGATTAGGGTTTTTCCATTCTTTTTTTCTTTCCCACTACAAAAAGTGACATCGATAATTGATACTTAGCGAAAACATTCAAGTGCCAGTATCCAGTCAGTAAGACATAGCACAAGCTGGAAGGGCTCTCCGGTGAAGCTACACAATCAGACGAACGTGAAGTCTTTTCCCAAAAAGCAATCACACTTTGGGGTGAAGTTCTACATGAAATCAATTTGGTCTAAGTTGAACTATAAAACAATGATGTCTCTTCTTAAATCTTACAAAATCGGATACAATAAATAATCCTAAAATGTGTAATAATCAAATGTCACAAAAAAGAGGGGAGACCATGTGGAAACCAAATTTCTCCTCTTGTTTTCATCAAAAATGGAGAGCCCCAAACACTTCTAGAAGAAGTCGAGATTCTGATGCAAGAACATGTGAGCAAGAAAAGATGGGAACCTGAACCTCCATTGAAGGTCATATTCTGCAATCTAGCTAAGCATTTCCTGTACGAGAAATTCAGCAAAATCGTACCAAAAGAGAGAATCTTGCCTACGTGTTTGAAAACCCAGACCCAATTGAAACTCTTGGACCTCTTTGTCAGTATCCAGGCTGCAAATGAATGCCATCATTGAGAAGGCATCGTTCATATCATCTTTGAAGCTCTTATGCATTGTTGGGATCTACATTGACCTTTTCTGAGCTTCTTTGAGCCTTTGAGTCTCCGTATTATAGAAATTCATCGCAACGTCTTTGGTCCTCCAATAGGCCTACCCTTTTACTCGAGTGAATGATTCCATTTGAGGCACTTTGGATCTTTGCTTTGGGATACAAAGCATATTCTAGATAGCTTCCCTGTAGATAACCACACTTACCTCTCAGCCCTCAATGGTGTTAGTACTCGGGTCGAAGTGTTTGATGGCCTCGTCGACCAATTCAAGGAAATAATGCACGGTCGGGACCATATATTGGGGAAGGCCATTGAATCAAAAATTTTGTGCCAGGGAATTTGGGTCATTGTTCCTTTTCATTCTTTCATAGGATGCCTCCCTAAGTTTCTTAAGGTTCCTTTCAAGAATGGGGTCATGGATATTATCCCATTCTTCTTTAATTCACTTCTTATCCTTGGGTAGGCTCTTATTTTCTACAACCCATTTATTCACCCATGTTGGCTTCTCTTGTATTCTGGGCGAAGCATAAGAGACATTCTCGAAGATGTAGGCAGTTGGTTCCATATGTATGATATTGAATAAACTTTGGGCTTCTCCTTCTTGCATCTCTTCTTGATAATTTTGATAAGTTGCCATTCCTTATAGAAATTTTGCCTAAAAAGCACACTAAAGCAGTATGAATGGAACCCAAAATTCTATGCAAAGCTCTGAATTCAAAACTAGATAGCCTTCCATTCTAGATTTAATCCACACTGAGGTAGTGAATTCTCTATAATTACCTCTATGTTTAGCTCCTTTGCATTCTCCAAAAATTTTATGCTCTGTGTAGGTTTTTGCATGCAATACTTAGCTTTTTATTTGATTTACTACCAATAGTCAATAGACAACGGTTTCCTTTTTGCATATAATGTGGCATGTACTACTAGATCTTTTGTCCATGTGAAATGAACTACTTATCTCTTTTGAAAATATAATAATTCATAATTGCATTAGCAATAACATCCCTTCAGCGTGATTTTCATGGGAAATTGAGCTTCTGGTGAAATGCTTACCACCTTCTTGCATGCCTTCACCATTACTATTCCTAAAAGGCTAATTAAGCTGATGTTGTAATGAGTACTTGAGAAAGATTCACGCTCAACCTTGGAGCTTGAAATTGATTGTATCATGCCACCTAGCCTCTATCTGTATGAGCCATCGCATAAGCTTGCCACCAATTTGCACTAATTGATTGTCACTCCTTAATCTTGCATGCAACAATTTGTACCTATAGACATAATTGAGATGGAATATCAAGCTGGATTTTTGGTGGGGATTTTGAGTTAACACTCAATTACCACCATGCTTTGTATGTAGGATACCTCAGATATTTCTATAAATAAGCCCTAACATGGTACTGGAATTATAATTGGCTTATTTTAGCAGAAGTAGCTTTGAGTGATTTGATAGGATTATACTTTAGATGGTTGAGTAGGTTAAGGCATAGAATTAGGTTGAAGAGTGAACTGACACAATGAACACTCCAATAAGATTAGTGTGCAATAAATCTCAAACAACTTTCTTAGGAGAGATTTCAAACAGGTGCCTGAAACACATGACCAAGAACAAACACTCGTTGACTATCATAGCCATAAAGTGGGTCTTGGGCAGAGATTTTATCGAATATGAAGATAAATATTAGGTAAACACCACTATCTACTCCCACTTTTTTGCCTCTTTCTTGGATGTTCAGGCTTTGAAAGCCATGATTCTTTTCTTGAAGCTTTAGATATTTCTGAAGAAGTACCTTGGAGATCTTGGCAAAGCGATGAGTAATGAAATGTATGGCTTAGGCCTTCCCATCACAAGTGACTTGCACAAGCATGTTAAAGGAGACATGGTGGTACCATGGGTACCATTCCTAAGTGGGTTTCAGCTTCAATCACTCACTGAGAATTTTGAGAGGGCCACCTGTGTGTGCCACTTCCTCTTGCATTGCTACAATGTAGTGCTATTCTATGATGTGGATTGGCATACAGACTTAAGGAACCTTGTATTCCCTTTGCCTCTCATTCTAGGAGTTTATGTTGCTTCTACTACATGTCTTGTTGCTGCTGCTAGTAATCCTCTTGCTGCCCCTACCAATGCTCCTAACAATGTTGATGCTGATGAAAACGATGCTCGCATTTTGGACACCAGATTCCGATGCTTTTTCTCTTTTTGTATACATATGCCCAAATTAAAAGGGCTTGGATACACAGACATATAGGAAGTTGTATATATATATAGTCAATACTTTTGAGTGCATGGCCTCATAGCCATTCTGTCAATGTTTCTATCAAAGTATATTTGATGAATATACTTTCTTATCTTAAACCTTTGTCTTCATTTTTCGTGCTCTCCGCAACTTTATTGAATTCGTCACAAATGAATTTAATTTCTGCAATATGAGTAGTATATTCCTCTATTTTCTATAGTAATGGGCATCATTAATTTTACTGCTTCTTGTATCTATGAAAATGTTGGAAAGAACTGGCCGAAAAAACATGAAAGTGAAAGTAATTACATTAATTACATATTTACACCTGCATGAAGTAGCTATATCTCAATTGAACAATTTTAAATGAATCTCATTAACCAGAATTCCTAGAGGCTCTTGTTCCGTATTATCTAATTGGAATGCATTATTCTCTTTGCACTAAATTATTTTGAAAGGGCCTTCCCATAGTTTGTCGAATTTCCCATGTTGGCCAAGCTTTAATGGATTTTTCATTGAACTTTAGTACCAGGTCCCTACATTTTAGTCCTTGGTTTGAAGATTTCTTATTGAACCACCTTTTAACCACCTGTTGGTGATTAGTCATATCTATTAGGGATTTTTCCATTTTTGCTTGTACCTCCAGCAATTCGGCCAGCCAAATTTCTATAGCGCCATTCTCGTCAATATCTAGAGACTTGAGTAGTTTTAGTGCAAGTATCTCTATAGAGATACGTAACAATGCCTCCTTCCCATATACTAGCTCATATGGCGAAGTCTTCAGGGCTTGCTTAGGAGTTATGTGGTCTTCTCATAAGGTTGTTCAGAGATTCTTATTTCATTCCTTGTCATGATCAGATCCAATCATTTTAATGAGTCAGACTAGATTCTTGTTAGTTGACTCAACCAAGCCATTTCCATGTAGGTAGTAGTTTGATGATGTTTTCAAGAATATTCCATGTTCTAATGTGAAGTGGCATACCTTGGAACCTAAGAAAGTTTTGGCATTGTCTGAGATGATGGTATTTTGCATGTTGAACCTCGTTATTAGCCCCTTGAGGAAGTCCACGAGTTTTTATTTTGTTGTGTTCTGTAACACCCCTCTGTTTTGATTTTTGTTCAAGTTGCTTTATGCTATGTTTGGTTACAATTACTTTAATATTGGATACATTTTGTTATGATGTTTTGATTGCTACTATTGAGCGACAACATTATTATGGGATGTAGTTATCTGATTATTGTTTCACATGTATTATGGATTATTGATGTTGTAGAGTTAGCATGAGATGTTATTATGAGACTATTGGAATTATGATGGAAGTGTTAGTTTCGATGAGTGTATTGGTGAAGAGGATGGTTTCGCATCACTCGCTTGTGAGCGCCCTGCGAATCCATAATTCCTTCTTCATGGTGTGTATTATATGCTGGATATATCGTATGATGTTGTTTATTTGGTTACAGGATTGCAGGTACATGACATCGACTCCACCTGGTTTCACAGGTTTGAGCGTTTCGATCCAACGGTTAAGTTGAACGGAAGATAGTAGCTAGGTAACAGGTGTCAAGTCTATACCCTAGCCTTAGTGTGTCATTAGTTATGTGTGTTGAGTCATTGTCTGTCTTGCTTTGATGTTATTCTAAAGCATTCTTGATTTGGAAATAGATATTTAGAATAATTGCATTTAAATCATGTTGATAGTTATTTAATTTAAATAATGCAATGTGGATAAAAGTTTATACTTAAATTAATTAATTATATTTAGATTATTTAATTAATTAAATTTGATCCAAGGGGTTGAATTTAGTTATTAAATAATTAAATTAATTAATTAAATGTGATGCAAGAGAATGAAAGGAAATAAAAGAATTAGAATTAATTTTGGAATTTAATTCCAACGTGTGGGAATTAAATTAGAAATTATAATTAAATGTTTATTTGGAAAATTAGTTGCAACTTTGGAAATTAATTTATTATTTGAAATTGCATTAAATTGAAAGTGGATTTTTGAAAAGTGAAATTGAAATTGAAATTGAAATTTGAAATTGAAAGTGAAATTGAAATTGAAATTGAAATATCTAAATTGCATGTAATGTGAATTAGAGTTGGAAATATTGAAATTGAAATTGAAATTGAAATATCTAATTTGCATGTAATGTGAATTAGGGTTGAATTAGGTATTTTTGATTTATAAGAATATATGTTTTAATTTTAGGGCAGAAAGTTTTTAGAAAAATACATTTTTACAGCAGGGAAGAAATTTTGGAAAATTTAAACAAGGGTTTGAAGAAAGTTTGATTGTAGAATTGATTGAAGGAAAGATTGTTTGCATTTGTTTGGTTTTGGATTGGATTCATTGGAAGATTGAAGAAAATTCAAGAAATCTTTGGAGGAGGCTTGCATCAAAAATTCATCTCTTCCTGTAGCTTCTTGTACCAGGTTTTCCTCTTTGTGTTTTATTATTCTTGATTGTTTTTTTAAATAGTAGTGATTAAAGATTTGTTTGTTAAATCTATTTTAGAAAACAAATTTGATATTAGGAGAAAAGAATTAAATAAATTTATAGCCTTTGCTTGTGAAAATTCTTGAGTGAAAATTGTGAAAACTTTAGTTGAATTTAAATTAATTGGGGAAATCGATTTTGTTGTTATTGAAAATCAAACATAGAGATTGAACAATGCATTTATAATGTTTTTAGAAAATAAAACTTTCTATTTATTATCAAAAAACGGATTTTAAAATCTGCAGCAAAGTTATATTTTCGTGGTGAAATGGTCTGATTGCGTCGCCTATAACTTCACTTTTACAAACTGGGTTTTCAAGAAATTTAAAGGGTTTTTGCATTTTGAAATTTTCTTACTGCTGTCCAAAAATCGTAAATACCCAGATCATAATTTTTGAGTTATGCTTAAAACATGAGACTGCTGTTAAGTTATTTTTCTCATGGCTGTTCTGAAAATAAATTAATAATAAATTGATATTTATAAATATTAATATTTTATGTATTGTTATTATAATATTAAAATATTATTTAATAATATTTTATATTATAATTTATAATACTAAAGTATTATATTTATTTATATTATTTTAAATAAAATTTGTATATTAGATTAGTGGAATTAAAATTATAAACATATGGGAAATTATTGTTATTTTAAAATGGCTTGTTAAAGTTTAATTGAAAGAGTTAAATATTTGATTTAAAGAATGCAATATATTATTGAATAGAGATTTAAAATTGGATTGATTAGTGTATATGGAAAATGGATAGAGAAACAATATGTTATTATATTAAAGTGATTGAATGTGTTAAATAGAAAATTGAATGAGATGTAAGATTTGGTTAGGAAATGGAAAGAGTTTACTTGCGTGGATTTGTGTCGATTTAAAAGTAAATTAAGAAGTTGTTTTATTGATGAGGCAATCAATTATGTTATTTATTAATTTCTATTTAGATTAATTGAATCATCGTGATTGGATTATGAAAGAAATATGGATTTAGTATATCCAAAAGTAGTATCTTCCTCATACTTATCTTAAAGGATTTAATTCTTTGTATTCAGTAAAGGGGAAGTAAGTTTAATTGTTTTAAATTTCCAATAATGAAAAGGGAAATGGGGGTTATGATTATTTTAGATGATCTACTTATCATGTCTTTGACTTTGTCAACACTACTTATTGAATGAGTATGGATTTAGGAAATCCAAATATTATATTTGATTGATGACTTGAATGCTTTTGTTGCTATGTCGTCAAGTTGCATTGTTGGTTTTGGGATTTAGTGTCAGTCTTAAATTATAAGTCTTCTAGAAGAACCTAGAGGTTAAGAGTTGTTGAATCTCTATGCCATCCAGTTATTTCCCTTTGGGTAGTGCATGGCGTCTTTTCAATTTTACCCAGTTTTCACGAACGGGGATGTTTGCACCTCCTTGGTTTAGGAGCGGATTATGGGATCCGTGTCTCCTTGTATGGAGTGACCTTGTTATGTGGTTTCATCTTGTTTCCTCCTATGAAAGGAGTGGACTATGTGTTGTTGCCTCCAAGATGTTTGGAGTGAGATCTTTTATACCTCCTATCAAAGGAGTGGACTATGTGATTGTTGCCTCCAACATGTTTGGAGTGAGTTCTATTATTTGTATCCTCTTTCTGTTGGAGTGGATTATGATGCCTAGTTGGTATGCACTTGTGGTTCCCTTGGTGGATTGTTTGGGTGTGTGTTGTTGAATAGAAGAGTGGCTTCTGTTAGGCACCAGAGCCCAAAGAGGTAAACTGGATAACCTTCAGAAGTGATTTAAATAAGTGATAATTAAAATAATGTACTTAGAAGATTAGGACTAACTTCTCACATTAATCAAGATAATTTTACCTCACTCATAGACACAAGGGCTTGTTTAGACTTGGGATGAGTGAAAGGGCCTGGAATGGCAAGATCAACTATCTAGTTCTTGCGAGAGGTAGTTGATTCCGCATGAGTGAGTATGAGTGCCGAGATTCTGTTGAGGCCACCAGGATTACTTATGCCGGAGCCTATGAAGAATGCCTAGAGGAGATCTCATGACAAACCTTGCGATGACACTCTATCTATGACAACTGTTGTTAATTATTTTATGTGTATGGTTCTATGAACATAGTTGATCTACTTTATGTCTGGAAGCAATGTGATCTATGTTAGTGATGTTGGAGTTGTACTTGTATTGTACTTGTATTGTATTTTATTTGTACTTGTATTGTACTTGAGTTGTGTTTGATTCGTACTTGTATGGTGAATGAGTTGTACTTGTTAATTCATTTGGTTGGTTATAACAGTATGAGTCAGCTTGAGTCTGCCTTTGGTTAGAGGTAGTAGATCTTTGTCCATATTACTTTGTTACTATCTCCTAGCATGGGGGGTGGGCCTTCGGGTACCACATTGATTGGGTGGAACATGCACCAAAACCGTTGGGTCCCCATCGATCTTCAGTACTTGGTGGCGAGACATCTAGATGGACAGCTCGCGGTTCTTATTGTATTATCTTGCATTGTAATATTTTAACTTGTATAAGTTATTTTATCCCTCTTATATTTATGAAGTGAAATTTTGTAATTGTAATCTTTTGTACTATTGCCTCATTCTAGGAATGAGTGATGTAACTATTGTTTTAAGATAATGTTTATGAGATTGTATTTTGGTTGATTATCTTATTATGTTATGTGGTATTTTTATGATGTATGTTGTTTATATCATAAAGTTCATAAGGCTATGGTTATATGTAATATGTATGTGTGGGTTTAAGTAATCCTAACCTTGTAGCCTTAGAGGTTGTTGTTAACTAGTAAGTGAATGTGTATGTTAAATGCACTTTATAAAAAAAAAATTTGGTTTGCTTATGATGTTAACTGCAACTTTCTTTAAGGTTATTTGGCGGGGCATTACATGTTCTTCAGGGATAGGGCTTCAGTCCACCTTGTAAAGTAGTCTGTGGCTATTAGGATCCACTTGTGACTAGCGCTGGAGGTAGGGTTGATCATCTCAATGAAATCTAGACCCCATTGCACAAACGGTTTATCCACTACTATCAGATTGAGGGGCACGGTGGAATTCTTTCTTCTCCCTGTATAGAATTGGCATTCCTTGCAGACTTTTATCATTTTGTAGGAGTCATTGAACAATATAGGCCAAAAGTATCCAGCGCGCAAATTTTTTATGGTGGTGGTCTTTGTAGAGAAGTGTCTGCCCTCTGGGCTACTATGGAAGGTGTTGAGAATTTTCTTTTCTTGCTCTATGGTGATGCATCGTAGTAAGACACCGTTGAAATTTATTTTAAAAAGGATCTCCTCAATAAGTGAGTACACACTATTTTGCAGCAGGTAGAATCTTCTTCTTTGAGACAAAATTCCTAATGGATAATTTCCAATGTGCATAAATCTTACCTTATCCGCCAGTCAGTAGCCTTCAAGTTCAAACTCATTTGTTAGAACTATCTCTCCTTGCTCTTCCTCAAATTCCATTTCTTCATTGTGCACCAAATATTTGCACAACTCTCTTCCTTTGAAATTCTTTGTAGGCATAACCTCAATTTCATATTCTAGGATCTTAGTGATCTAGTTGGCCCTTTTGTTAGTGATTTCTCCTTCCATCATCTATTCGCGCACACTGTAATGTGAGACATTAATGATCACCTTTGTGCAAGCTATAAGATGTCAAAAATTCTTGAGTCCTTTTACAATTGTGAAATCTTTCCTTTGGATTAATTTATAGTTTATCTCACACTCCTTCAAGGTTTGGAAATGGAATGCTATAGGATGCTCTCTCTTTCCTTTATCATCCTTCTGAATTAGAATAGTGGCGATGCTTGTCTTGCTACTAAAAACATAAATTATGAAGTCCCTTGATGAGTAAGGATTTGCCAACATAGGAGCCAAAGAAATAGAATCCTTTACCTTCTTGAAGGCTTCCCTCACTTCTTTTTTCCATTTGAACAATTGGTCTTTTTTTAGCATCAGGGTGATTGGTCTAATTATTCCTACAAAATAAGAAATAAACTTGTTTACAAAGTTAACCTTCCCCAAAAAAGATTGTACTCATTTCTTGTTTACCAAAAGAGGAAGCTCTTTGACTGATTTTACCCATTCAGGATCGATAACAATTCCTTCTTGGGACACTACATGCCCCAACAATTTTCCTTGCGGTACTCTGAAAACACATCTTTTTGAGTTCAAGGATACCCTGAACTCTTGGCATTTTTTTAAAACCATCTCTAGATGATCAAAATGGTCAGCTTTAGATTTGGAAAATAGGATTAGATCATCTAAGTAGATGAAGATGATTATGTTGATTAGTTTGCTAAAGGCGATATACATTTCCCACTAGAAGGTAGCCCCCACGTTTGATAGGCCAAAAGGAATTTTGGCATATGAAAATGTTCCCCACTTGGTGGTGAACGTGGTCTTGTGCTGATCTTCCACTTTAACCCAAACTTGATTGTAGCCCAAGAAACCATCTAACAGAGAAAACATATTTGACCCTACCACAGTATGCAAGATTGATTCCTTGGGAGATAGTCAATAATGGCCTTTCAGCAATGCCTTGTTTAGGTCATGGAAGTCAACAAAAAGATGAATGTCTCTATTTTTATTTTAGACTAGAATAAGGTTGGATACCCATGTGTTGTGCTTGATTGTAAAGACAATCTTGGATTGGATCAAATTTTCTAGCTCTTGTGCCATTAAGGCTTCGATCTTTGAATTGACGGGCCTCTGTTTTTGTGGGACAGGTTTAACACCTTTTGTTAGTTCGATGGTGTGCTAGATGATATAAAGATCATATCCCCTGAGGTCATCATAAGACCAAGCCACAACCCCTTTGTATGTTTTTTAGAAGTGTATAAGCCTATCTTTATCATACTGCGAGACTTCTTTTTTGACCTTCAATTTTCCTCTATTCCTGACCTCAAGGTTGTCGTAGTCTACTTGGTCAGCTACAAATTTTTTTCTATCATTCCTTGCGTCATCATAGTCAAAAAAAATTTTGAGAGTGACCAAGCCTTTTAGAATCCTATTTGATTTCAATTGGATAATTTGTCCTTCGTATGCCTCTTCAATTTTTGACTGGAATTGATAGACGAATTCCCCCAACTGTTGAATAACTGAAGCAATATGTTCATCACTTTCGAATACTTGCTAGCTCTGATCATTATTGGGAATGGAGGGTCAGACGATCACTCACATAGAGTGCACATTCTCAATCAAGTCAAAGATAAGATCAAATTGAGACCCTATCATGGCCATGCAATCCGCATCTGAATTCTACTCCCTTGGCACAACATGGATGTTAAAAGCTTTAAAACCTTCAATGAGGTCCCATACCCTATGCCTATAAGACCGCATAAAGCCATTTTTTGCAATAGAGAGGTTTTTGACTTGATTGATTACAAGTTCAGAATCTTCAAGCACCATTAACTGTTTGATACCTTAGTCCTTTCACGAGACCCTCATATTCAGCTTCATTGTTTGAGCAAGCAAACTGGAAGTGGAAAGACTTGAAGATATTCTCATTGGATGGAGTTGTTAGGTGTATCCCGACACCTACACCAACCTTGCATCTCACACCGTCAAAGTGTAATGTCTAGAGCTCTGAGGCTTGTTCGGACATGGATTATTTTAATATCTTCAATAAATCTTGATCCTCGTCATAGATGACATTGGTGCCCAAACCTATTGCATGATAATTACCAAAACTATTGGCACCTACATGCTCGATCAAGAAGACTTCTTCTTTATCAGATTTGTCTTTGGTCGGCTATTCATCTCCCAGTAGTTTTCTATCACTAGCTTCTTCTTCGGTGATAGAGATATGAGTTTCTTTGATGTTGATCATGGCTTCATTAGCTACATGTTTTTCATGCAAAGGTTCTGATATTATCTTCATTGTAGCCCCATGCTTAGTTCTGAGAATTATGTGGGACCAATCCAAAGAAAGGTATCTGCTTATCTTTGAGGTGAATTATTGGGACATGTAGAGGCCAAACATGGGAGGGACGTTAATGATCATAGTGTCTTGTGACACTATGATGCTAGGACATGAAAAAAAAGTTAAGGGGAGGTCTTTAATGAGGCCTACAGTTTCAACCTTCTTCCCATCTAGCTGCATAACTCCTCTCTTTAAGGGCTCATAGGTAAGCCTTAAGGCTTCAACTATCTGCTTGGGTACAAATGTGGTGCTGGCACTAGAATCGATCATGGAGTTGTGTAGCAGTTTCTTCCCTACAATGAGAGTTAAGAAAAAGGGTTTAGGTTTTGGTTTCTCTTTTTTTCTATAGGCGAAGCCTCTTCTACAATATTCACAAGAACTTTGGCTGAAGGTGATGAGTCAGTAATTCTTTAAGAAGATTTTTCAATTGATTGTGCAGTCGTATCTTTCTACGGGGCCTTCTGTAGTAATGAATTTTTCTCGAGAATGGCTAATATATCCCAAATGGACACATTAGCGGAAGATTTCTTTAATTGTTCCACCACATTGAAGGGTGGCATATTTGGAGGCTTTTGTTCCTTAGGTTTGGTGATGATAATTTCCTTATGTAGCTATTGTTGTGTAGAAGTTGTGGAAGGGCCAAGGGTTTCATCTAGGTTTATTTTAGGCTGTGGAGTAACCGGTTCACCAGTGAATCTCCTCTTTGATCTATTATTGTAGTCGGACTGCACTTGTGGGGTTTCCAATGTAGATGCTTCATAAGTGAATATTGCTTCCTCCTCTTCCATCCATGAGAGGAGGGCATGATTAGGGGCTATGTCATTTTCTTTCCCCAAGGGCATTGCTTTCATTTGTGCAGTGAGAACCACATTTTCCATTTGATGAGAGGCATATGTATGTCCTAAACTTATCACTACACCCTCCCTATGCTGCTCCACAACTTTCTATTGCAAATTTCTATGTGGAAAATTTTGAGGCATATGCACATTGTGGCAGGGATAGCACCAGGGGTTGACATCTTTGGCAAGATTGTTCTTCCTTGTAGTCAGCTCTCTACTTGTACTTGTTTGAGTGGCTCCCAGTGGAGTTAGTACTAGTACGATTTGGTTATTTGTTTGAGTTGGCAGAGTCATATGCACTACTCCTCGATATTGGTTCTCTTGGTAGGAGGGCCTACTACCTTGATAGCTCTGATAGGATGGTCTCGAAGGAGTATCTTGGTTACACTTGATAGTGGTTACTTCATTTTTCAAGTTTTATAACATCTCCCTTATGTTTCTCATCTCATCCTTTGATGCATTGGATGTAGAAGCAACATTTTGGGGCACACTCAGATATGTATACATAGATGGAGGCAACACGAGTGTGCTTGTAGATGGTATCTCTTGAGTAGAAGCTGATATTTCAAGGAATATTGGCATAATGGACCAAGGTGACAACTTATCGATGTCAATTAGGTTGTTCTTCACCTTAACTTCTATGTTGTATGCATCTAGTAATGTGGTTTCACTGAGTGAATGGATCATCATGGAGATTTCTGCATTGATAGACCTTAAGTAAAAATAAATGCTAACTCGAGTGGTGGTCAGATGGCATTTTGGATCCTCTACCAGGTTGTATGGAATTGGGTGTTGAAATCGGTCATGGATTTAGATGGGGCCCACTTGATTGTTGATAGCTGATGATATAGCAGAGACCTATCTCCATTATTAGACTTGTCTTCATTAGCCAATAGAGTGTGATACCAATCTAGTGCTCTCCATCACAAAGAAGCCACAAGAAATCTTAGTGCTATGTTTCAATCTATTACTCTGTGCACCAAACACACATCTGCAACATCTTGTAGATGTTTAGATGGTTTTCTTGAGCCATCATTCATAAATTTTGGAATAGCTTTGAGAGTAGAGACTAGGATAAGGGCTCAAATGGCGGGTATGACTAGGACTACAAGGGGACTTCTGGTGTCCCAAGCCACATAATTTTGGTTCATGATTTGCATCATGGTTGGGATCTAACAATCCTTCTTGCAAAGTTTGGATATGTGTTATCACTAGTGGGAGCACTAACAAGCCAGATTTATCTATGGTTCATGACCTAGTAATAGGATGATGGCTTATAAACCATCTATATTTGGTATATTTAAGTGGTCCCACCAAGCATGCTAGGAAAAGAAAAAATTGTTGATGTTGAAAATTGGCAAGGTAACAACCTTTTGTGGGAAACTCAATCAAAGGGGGACCTATTATGCTAGACTAAGTAACCTCCACATTTTAAAGAAGTCGGCTTATTCTATAACTAGGGTTTTGAATGAGAAAAGGAAGCAAATATAAAAATTAAAAGGATCTAACTAGGGCGATGCACCAAGATTTAGATAAAATCATGGTAAATATATCTTTCAGATGTGATTAAGGGCTCGTTCAGTATATTTTTGTGTTATAGAATGGAAAAATAAAGATAGAAGCCTGAATGATTCACTAAATGACATAAAATAAGTTCATACACATTTACTAGAAAGAGGATTCAAAGACATGATCTAAACCAACAAACTTGCATTAAATTTATAGAATTTCTATGAATGAAGCATTCAGTGCAATAATGGTACAGTTAAACATCAAATATCAAATAAAATAGAAAGGCAAGACAATGGCATAGTCTACGAGCTCTTTATAATAATCTAATAAAGCAATAAAAGGCCTAGTTCTTCTACCAATTCTTTTGTCACAATATGAACCCTTTCTTCGAAAGAAGAAACAATATTTATAATGAAAACCTAGCTCAGTGGGTTAGTAATAGAAAAGATTCTTTGATCATTAGAAATGATACATTTAGCAATGATTTCCCCTTGCCATTGCAACCGAAAAGATTTGATCCATGAAAAAGTACACCCTAGATTTAGATGCATCACTTGCGAATGATGGTAGTAGTCCCAACATACCAGAGCATCGACATGTGCTATGCACTCATGGTGGAAAGTACAAAACATGGTAGATGGTCTAAAGTTGTCATCTACTTAACTCTCCTTCACGATGAAGCCTTTAGAAGATCATGTGGCAAGTGGTCGGGGCCGACTTTCAACCTTCCCCTTAAGCGATGAAAAAATTGTGCTACGAAGACATGTGGAGGTCTCCAAGCATACTGTGCTAAGGGTGGGGCCACCAAGAAATGTGTGTGGACTGATGCTATGTGGCATGCAGTCGGGGCACAAAAGGTGAGCGATGGAAAGAGGTGTTGAAGATTACAAAGTGTTGACATGTGGAAGCATGACACAAGTTTTTAAAAAGCTAGGGAAGGAAACCTTGTAAGGAGTGCTCTACTAAGAAGTGGCGGTATTCGCATAAGCCTTTGTGCAAGGAGCCTAATATTGTCTATTAAAGGGAGGATGTGCTCGATACTTAAGAAAAATAAAATCACCTGAAGGGAGCTTGGGAATTTTATGTTCACATCTTCAACAACATACATGGCTACTACCACTCACATGCCTCTACTATCTCTATGCTTGGGAACAAAATAATTTATACACCACAAGGGAAAAATTTCACATCTGGTAATACCCCAAGCAAAACTTTCACCAATCCACTTTTTCAAAATCAAGGTTCTACATATCAAGGTCCCATAATTACAAACACAAATCAAGGTCCTACATCCACACTCCACAATATCAATCAAGGTCCTATATTCCAAACTCAAAATCCTCCTCCACCATGCCAAAATCAAAATCCACTAAATAAATCAGGAATGATCCATATTGTCCCATGAAGAATATCAAGACAATAAACCAAGGACCTCCACCATCATTAAATCAAGGACCTCCACCATCATTTGATCAAGGCCCTACACCATCCTTCAATCAAGGACACACGCCATAATTTTCCAACCAAGGACCTACTTTTTCAAATTAAGCACCTATCCCATCTTATCAAAACATTAAATCAAGGACCCACACCTTCCTTTCAAAATATAATACAAGGTCCTACACCTAACACCAACCAAGGTCCTGCACCTAACACCAACTAAGGTCCTTCATTCCAAATCCAAAACACCAATCAAGGGCCTACACCCAATCCAAAAACCATATGAGTTTTGGTACAAATGCTAATTCCACTCCAAATCAAACCAATGTCAATCCAAAATTTACACATCAATACCAACAAGGTCCCATAGTTCACAATGTCAATTTGAATTCAACATATAACCCAAATAGCATGATACCAAATCAAACCAATATGCCACCCTCAATTGTAGACACCTTGGTACAACAAGTGCAAACCCTTGAATATTGAATGAAAAATATGCAATTGGGAACCAACAAGAGGACCTATTCCATGGAGGAATTGTGCCCCTTTCCATTTGATCAAAATATATACATGCCACCCTTTCCCCTCACTTCACAACACCACCTTTTCCCAAGTATAAGGGGATAGGGGTTAGAGAACATTTGAGAATTTAACACATCATGTATGGAAGTCTCATATGATCCTACCTATTTGATGAGACTATTCCCTCAAAGCCTCATAGGGCCAGCTCTAGATTGGTTTGCACATCTCCCTCTAAGGATCAAAACATGGGGTGAACTAGCCAATAAATTCATTAACAATTTTTCTTTCAATGTCAAAAATGATGTCACTTGAAACATTAAGCAGAACCAAACAAGAAGAAGGGGAACCACATACTTCATTTTACCAAAGATGGTAGGGGTTGGTTAGCAAGTTACCTTGTCATATTCCTAAGAAACAATTGGTTACCATGTTTTTCAAGAACCTAGACAAAGAAATGATGAGTAGACTGCAAATTCAATGTTGCACCACCTTCGATGAAATCCTTGAGAAAGTCATCCTTACTAAAAAAGGTCTTTTCGCAAAAGGACAAATCAAAATAAACAAGGAGACTCTGAAATCCAACAATGACAAATAAATACTAGTCCCAAAATAACAATGTCACAAATGATGAAGTTTCTGATGCTAAAATGATAACCAGAGGTCCAACCATTCATCTCAAAGGTCTTTCTACATCAAATATAACCAAAATGCAAAATCCTCAAACACAAGGTCAAACATTGAATTTAGTTCAAAACACTCAACAACGTAGAGGTTCTCCCCGAACCAAGAGAACATACACTCAATTAGGCCAACCCATTGAAATAGTCTTAAAAACACTCTTGCAAACCAATACCATCCAATTACTAGATATAAAAAACTATGAGCCTACATTGGTCAAGCTTGATTGGTGGAAAGAAGATGAATACTGTGAATACCACCGTGGGAAATGGCACAAGACATCCCAATGTTGGACATTGAAAAATACCATTGAAGACCTTATTGAGGAAGGAATCATTTTAGTAGATAACTCGGACAATAAAAAAAATGTTGATCAAACCATCATAAAAAATCCCTTGCAAGATCATGATAAAGGAAAGGTCTCTAGTTCAGGTACTAATAATAATAATTCCAATTATACCGAAGTCAAACATGATTACATCACAATTATCCTTAAGGCCTTTTGATGAGCATGTCGCTACTATCACCATAAACACGCCAAGCTCAGAATGTGTTGTCACTACTAGCCGAAGTAAGATAACCATTCTAAGACCCTCCTCCAATCCACAACCAAAGAGTCAATATAATCTCTTGGACCAATTAGGGAAAACTCCCACATAAATTTGCATCTTGGAGCTCCTTCTCATATCCCCATGACATAGAGCCATCCTTGACAAAGCTTTGCAAGAGGCATCTATACCCACTAACCTAGATGTCAATGAATTTTAGGCCATGTTTGGATACCTTTCTATGATGCACCATGTCACATTTTCCAAACAATACTTCTTTGTAGAAAGATCTGGCCATAATGATGCCCTACACCTTGGAGTTTATGCTAATAAACACAAGATCAAATGAGTCTTAGTAGACAATAGAGTAGGTTTGAATATTTTCTCACTAAAATTGGTGAAAGAATTAGTGTACTCTGAGAATGATATTGACCAAACTAAGAAAATTTTCATCAAATCTTATGATGATGTTGAGCATTCTTCTGAAGGTGTTATTTTGCTTCCTATAAGAGTTGGTCCAACAATACAGAATACACTGTTCCATGTCTTGGATCTAAATTTGTATTATAATCTTCTCCTCGACCTCCCTTGGATTCATGCTATGAGGGCCATCACATCCGCATACCATCAATGCCTCAAATTATCACATAATGGCACTAAGATTAAAGTATGTCGTGATCCCAATCCCTTTTAGTATTGCTCAAACCTAAAAGGAACTGTTGAACTTTAAATTCCAATCAATCAATAGGCCTCATCATCCACTTCATCCACTACTCCATCTCATTGCATTGACCCATCTAACCTTGTCAAATAATCCACTCCATTTACCATACTATCAAACCCCAAGGTCCAAGTCCATGATATGGGATGTGAAGAATATCGTATGAGAAATTTACTAACAAAAGACAATGCTAAGGCTGCTGAAAAAATTTAGACTTCTAATACTGATGTTGTTCCAAGTATGGATGTGTTTGGTGGTGTTTTCATTAATGTTTTCATTAATGTCCACACTGTATAGGTTGAGTAAGTTGGATTTTTCAAACTTCTTTTGAGAAAATTTGAGAAAAAATTAAAGTTGTGTTGAAGTGTGCTCCGGTATTGTGGTTCGTGTTTCTTCTGTGTTGACCCAATGCCTATACAAATTTATATGTGTGTTCATAAGCTTAAATGTATTATATATTTAGAGGTTTAGCTTCTAGTTCAATGGAGAAGAAAATTATGTTCACCGGTGAGTGAACTAGTTTGTCAGAGTTATCTGGTTATTGATTGGGATAAATTTTTTGGCTTTGCGGTATTATGATATTTGGCCTTAGATCTTGTGGATCTAGGAGATTACTCTTTTTGATGGTTTATGTTTTTTGAAAAAGTTTCTTGTGGTTTGGCACTCTAGAAGACTTGCTCCAGAGTCTCTGTGTTTTTGTTGGTTGTCCCAGTTGAACTGGTGAAGTGTTCTCTACAAATGAAGTTTGTTAAAGTTTTTTTTGGATGTATCTGAGTTGTTCTCAAATGGTAAAATTGCTAGTGAATCATGTTGAGCAATCCACATATATTTATCTTTTTGAAGATGCATGTACTTCAAAGTTCATTGGTGTTTTCATTAGGTTTGGTCGACCTAGTGTCTACACATTACATTTGTCTTTTGCATCGACTTGAGGAAGCATGTGCATGATCCAAGATGTTTTTTGGGTCCTAAATTAAATATGTATTTGGTCCCCTCACACTCTTATCCACCGTGGGAATGTTGAGTAGTCGACCTAGTTTGAATTTGTAAAATGAAATTGTATAGCCAACCTTGGAGTATGTTCCTAAGGTTGAAGATGGTATAAATACAAGTTAAGTTGTAGTGAATTTCATATCCATCCATCATTCAATCAGAGTAAGAGAAGAGTGTGTGAACAAGTGCGAAAATCAGAGTGTGGAAGAGTGAATTGTGATAATAGTACTTCATTGTATTTATAATCTTTTGATCAAGTTGTGAAGTGTGTGGGACTCGTAGTGGTGGATAATTATTTATTTCTTTGTATTTTCTATAGGCAGCGAGCCTCTCTTTCTGGACAGTGATTCCTAAGGCAGTGAGCCCTTAATCTGGGTAATGAGCATTTCTATCTGGGCAATGAGTTGTCTAGCAATGAGCTTGTGTATTTGGTATTGCATTACTACTATATTGTGAGTTAATCCTCACTCTGGTTTTTCCCTCATTAGGGTTTTCAATGTAAATATGGTGTCTCTAGTGTTATATTTCTATTATTTGCATTTCATGTTCATACTTAATAACAGATAAAATTTAAAGTGGAATTGACTAAGTTAAGAAGTAAAGAATTTGATACAGTTGATTCACCCCCCCCCACTCAGTTGTCTTGTGCATTTCAACAACTGGTATCAAAGCTTTGGTTCCTTGGTGAAAAGCTTAACCGGTTGAGGTAAATCAGATGGCACACAAGTTATAGCTTCCTATGTTTGATGGAGCTGATTATAGTTACTGGAAAGAACATATGAGAAGTTATTTTATTTCAATCAATTTTAATACCTGGGAAGTTGTGGAGACAAAGTATGTGATTCCAGTAGTTGAACCTTCCTCTGTTGATGAGGTTGTAGATTTTGAAGAGAATGAAAGAGCAAGGTTTTCTATCTTTAGTGCCTTATCTATAACTAAAAGATCAAAAGTTATTACTTTAGCTACAATTAATTAAATGTGGAAAAAATTGAAAGAAATTTATGAAGGAAATGAGAGATTAAAGTTGTCAAGGAAACTAAACGCTAAGAAAAAATTTGAGAATCTAAGAATGGAAGATGGAGAAGACATTGCAAGATATTATCATAGAGTTGAAACTATAGTAACTAAAATCAAGAATCAAGGAGGTACCATGAAGGATGAAAGTGTAATTGAGAATATTTTGATGACATTACCATAAAATTATAGTGACAAAGTATCTGCTATTGAAGAATAATATGATCCGAAGATATTTACTAAGGAACATCTATTTGGTGTCTTGATTGCATTTGAGATGATAAAATTTGCAAGAGATAAGGATAAGACTATAATAGCCTTTAAATCCATAAAGATAGAAGATAGAAGATGAAGATGATGATGATTATTATGATGATGATGATGACGATGATGATGCTGGAGAATATTTGGAAGAAAATTTCACAAGGATATTGAAGAAAGGTATTGGTAAATACAAAGGTAAGCTTCCCTTTAAGTGTTTCAATTGTGGAAATATTGGTCATTATGCATCAAAATGTCCTAATAGAGCTAAAATTAAGAAGAACAAGGATAATAACAATAATTACAAGGATAAGAAGGATAGGAAGTTCAAAAAAATTTATTATGTCAAGAAGATGTAGGAATTTCTAATGATAAATATGACCTTGAAGAAGACAAGGATGAATGTTTGTTTCTAGCCTTGGAAAAGAAATGTGGAAAGGAATATTGTCTGGAGAATAAGTAGGATGAAACAAAAGGCACTCTAGTGACTGATTTTCATGCCAGACAGGATGAATACTTTTGGGTAATTGACAATGGATGTTCAAATCATATGACTGGAGATAAGAATAAGTTTACTAAACTTGAGAAGTATGATGGAGGAATAGTCATGTTTGGAGATGATTCTGGTGCTAAGATTTTTGGTAAAGGAACAATTAGCTTTGATGGAAAACATAACAGTTATGATGTCTATTATGTAAAGGGTTTAATACATAATCTCTTAAATGTTGTACAAATGTGGAGCAAAGGTTTTAAGCTTATTTTTTAGGATAACACTTGTGAGATCAAAAAAGGATCTGGAAATATGGTTGCAGCTAGAAGAAGAACTCATAGAAACATATATCAACTCAAAGGTGGTGATATTCAATGTTTTCTTTCCCAGATTAGTGAGATTTGGCTCTGGTAGTGGAGGATGGGACATGTAAATTTTGATAATTTGGTTAGGATCAATTCTAGAGAAGTTGTGAGAGATCTTCCTAAAATAAAAAAGGCTTCAAATTCAATTTTTAGAAGTTATCAGATGGGAAAACAGACAAGGAACAATTTTAAAGAAAAGGATCAATCATCTACTGGAATGCTAGAATTAATCTATACAAACCTCTATGGTCCTACAAGAACATGGAGCCTCAATGGTGACATGTACTTTATGCTTTTAATTAATGATTGCTCTAGGATTAAATGGGTTACATTTATTAAAGAAAAATCTCAAGCTCTTGATAAATTCAAGGTGTTTAAGGCAAGATTCGAAAATGAGGCAAACTTGAGAAATAAATGCTTAAGATCTGATAGAGGTGGAGAGTTTACATCTGGTGAGTTCAATGCATTCTTTGAAGAACATGGCATAAAAAGACATTTTTTCTGCTCCTAGAACCCCACAACAGAATGAATTTATAGAAAGAAAGAATCAGACTGTACAAGAGGCATCCAAAACTATGATGAAAGAATAAATGTTCTTGATGTGTATTGGAGAGAATATATTCACACTATTGTTTACATTCTTAATAGAGTTCAAATAAGAGGTAACAACACTAAGACTCCTTATGAGTTATGGACTAGTAAGACTCCTACTGTAAAATACTATAAGGTATTTGGTAGTAGATGTTACATTAGAAGATATGAAGAAAATATTTGAAAGTTTGATGGTAGATGTGATGAAGTAATTTTCCTTTCTTAGTCTAATAAGAGCAAGGCTTATAAATACTTTAATAAAATATTGAGAAAAATCATTGAAAGTACTAATGTGAAGGTTGATGAAGCTATGTATAAAATGGTGGAAATAACTAAAGTTGAACCTGATGAGCCTATCTATGTACAAATACAAGAAGAAGAAAAGGAAGAGAAAGAATAAAGTGAAGAAGAAGAAGAGACTCTGAAACCTACACCTAAGAATCCTAAATATATTAAGAGAAATCACCAAGACGAACAAATAATTGGAGACAAAAGTCGAGTGAAGACAAGAAGCAAAGTGGTTGAGGTAAAATTGTGTTTACTTTCTAAGATTGAACCAAATATTTTGAATGAAGCATGTAATGATGAGAGCTAGATGAGAGAAATGAAAGAAGAACTACAACAGAGATAAAAGAATGAGACATGGGAACTAGTCCCTAGACCTCCAAACAAGAATGCAATTGCTTCTGAATGGGTATTCAGAAACAAATTGAATGAAGATGGTGAAGTGATAAGAGATAAAGAAAGAATTGTATTTAAAGGATATTCACAAGTTGAAGGCATAGATTTTGAAGAGAATTTTGCACCTGTAGCAAGAATGGAGGCCATTTAGATGTTCTTAGCATTTTCAGCTCATAAAGACTTCAAATTTTATCAGATGGATGTTAAATATGCATTTTTGAATGGAGAACTAGAAGAAGAAGTGTGTATGGAGCAACTAGAAGGTTTATCTTTGTTAGATAAACTAGACATGGTTTGTAAGTTAAAGAAAGCATTATATGGACTAAAGCAAGCTCCCAAAGCTTGGTATGCTAGATTGGATAAATACTTGACTAAGAAAGGATTCAAAAAATTGTCTATAGACATCAATATTTACTTCAAGGTTGAGAAAGACAAGATACTGATAGTTGTGGTATATGTTGATGACATCATTTTTGGTGGAAATGAGGGTATGTGTAAGAAGTTTCCTAAAGAGATGCAAAAATAATTTGAAATGTCTATGATTGGTGAACTCAATTTCATCCCTAGACTTCAAGTTAATCAAACTGACAAAGGGATATTTATTTCACAATCTAATTATGCTAAGAAATTGTTAAAGAAGTTTAGAATGGATGACTCTAAACTAGTATGTACCCCTATGGTAATTGGATGCAAGCTGAGTAAGGATGATGGATTTTATAAATTTGATTAGAGCATGTACAAATCCATGATTGGTGGATTGTTGTATCTTACTACTATTAGACCAGACATTATGCATGTAGTATGTTTAGTTGCAAGATTTCAGGCAAAACCAAAGGAAGCACATGTTAAAGCTATAAAGAGGATATTCAGATATCTTAAAGGTACTCTAGACTATGGACTATGGTATCTGAAGGAAAATGATTTCACTTTGAATGCCTACACTAATTTTGATTGGGTTGGATGTGTAAATGACCAAAAGAGTATAGGTGGATGAGCATTCTTTCTTGGAGGAAGATTAGTTTCATGGTTGAGAAAGAAACAAGATTTAGTTTCTTTATCCACTACAAAAGAAAAATATATTTCCACAACATCCTGTTGTGCATAGGTACTTTGGATAAAGAAAACTTGGATCGACATAGGTGTGGTAAGTTATGAACCTAATTCTATCTATTATGACAATACAAGTGCTATAAACATTTCAAAGAATCCAGTGACACATTCTAGAAAAACACATATATCTATAGAGTATCACTTCTTGAGGGAGAAAGTATTGAGGAATGAAATTAGACTTGAATATGTACCTACCAAAGAAAACGTTGCAGACATATTCACCAAAGCCCTTCCAAAGGATACTTTTGAGTATCTCAGAGGGAAGGTAGGGGTTTTTTTGCCTCCTTCTTTGAACTAAGTGCACATGGACGTGCATCAGTCTAGTGGATTCACAAACCTTCTTTGTTTTAGATTGATGATTGAGGTCTACTCTTTAGGGGGAGTAGAAAAGTGCATTGTTGCAGCATGTAATGTGGATGTACTCCTTAGGGGGAGTGAATGGAGCTAGGTAGGTTGTCACTTCTTTAAATCATGTAGGATGTGGGAGAGAGAATCATGTGAAACTTTTATGCTTGGTAGGTTATCACTTCTAAGAATCATGTATGTTGTTTTTGATGGTTTTTTCCATCATGTGTTGCCATCAATAACAAAGGGGGAGATTTTTGCAAGTATGGATGTGTTTGATGATGTTATCATTAATGTTGTCATTGATGTCAACACTATACAGGTTGAGTAAGTTGGATTTTGCCAACTGCTTTTAAGAAAATTTGAGAAATAATCAAAGCTATGTTGAAGTGTGCTCCGATATTGTGGTTCATGTTTCTTCTGTGTTGACCCAATTCCTATGCAGATTTATAGGTGTTTTCATAAGATTAAATGAATTATATATTTCAAGTTTCAGCTTTTGGTTCGATGGAGAAGGAAAGTTATGTTCACCGATGTGCAAACTGGTTTGTCAGATTTATCTAGTTATTTACTAGGAGAAATGTTTTGGCTCCATAGTCTTTTGATATTTGGCCTCAGATCTTATGGATCTAGGAGATTACTCTTTCTGATGGTTTTTGTGTTTTGAAAAAGTTTCTTATGGTTTGGTTCTCTAGAAGACCTACTCCAAAATCTGTTTTTTTGCTGGTTGTCCTGGTTGAAGAAGTGTTCTTTCCAAATGAATTTTGTTAAAGCTTTTGTGGATGTATTTTAGTTGTTCTCAAAGATGGTCAAATGACTGGTGAAGCATGTTGATAAATCCACCTATGTTTATCTTGCTAAAGATATGTGTACTTCAAAGTTCATTGTTATTTTCATTAGGTTTGGCCAACCTGGTGTCTATGCATTACATTTGGCTCATTAACTTGAGGAAGCATGTGTGTGATCCAAGATGTTGTTTGGGTCCTAAATTAAATATGTATTTGGTCCCCTCACATTCTTATCCACTATAGGAATGTTGAGTAACTAACCTAGTTTGAATTTATAAAATAAAATTGTATATCCGACCTTGGAGAATGTTCCTAAGGTTGAAAATGGTATAAATATAAGTTAAGTTGTAGTGAATTTCATATCCATCCATCATTCGATCTGAGCAAGAGAAGAGTGTGCGAACAAGTGCAAAAAGTAGAGTGTGGAAGAGTGAATTATGGCAAAAATAATTCATTGTATTTATAATCTTTTGATCAAGTTACGAAGTGTGTGGAACTCCTAGTTGTGGATCATTATTTATTTCTTTGTATTTTTTGTACGCAGTTAGCCTCTCTTTCTGGATAGTGATTCCTAAGACAATGAACCCTTAATCTAAGTAGTGAGCCTTTGTATCTGGGTAGTGAGCCCTCTGGCAGTGAGCTTGTGTATTTGGTATTGCATTGCTACTATATTGTGAGTTAATCCTCATCATGGTTCATACTTAATAATAGATAGAGGATAAAGTGGAGTTGACTAAGTTAAGAAATAAATAATTTGATACAAATGATTCACCCCCCTCTCAGTTGTCTTGTGCATTTCAATAGATGTCAAGACAGCTACAAAAGGAACATGAAAAGATCGTGCTTGGATTGAAACCTTTTGGGATCCTGATGATACATATGCCTTTGAATTATCTTCTTCAACTCAATCCTTTCATGAACATGATAGCCCTAAGCATGATCTTGACCCCGCTAAAGATATCCAATCACCACCCTTCCATCTCACCTACCCCAGGGGCTAGGATATGCATTTTCTACTATCACCCCTACTAAGCCATATTTCCAAATTGTTAAGGGTGTTCAAGCCTCCTTTGAAATTAACAGTACCAAAAAGGATATTCCCAAAGATTCCATTGATGGCATTGCCACTCCTTGTCATACACTAAACATTCTTGACACTCTATCAATCTCACCCATCTCACTCACATCTATTTGCATCATAGCCATGGATCAACAAGTCATATCTCAAGAAAGTAACAAGGATAAAGCTCAAAAATTAAAGGTGAAAGTGCCTTTCAAAAATGGAGATCTAGAAGACAAAGAAAGAACAATCAAGAAAAGTCATTTAGCCAAATTCAAAAGCTATTGGAAAATTCAAAGAAACAAAACAAATTCAAGACTAAAAGAAACAAAAATTATGCCTCTTCATCAAAAATAACTAGGGGTATCTATCAAATGAATGAAAGTAAGAAAGAATTGATCTCCAACTATGCCTCTCCATCAAAAATAACTAGGGGAATCTATCAAAGAAAAATATGAAAAGAAGAGCTTGTTCATCCAACACCTCTACCATGACTTTCACTCATTCCATACATCCCATTCCATCCATTCATACTCACACATCCGCCACGTCTCTCCACTCCCATTGGAAAAAAAATTCAATGTACCTTTGATGATAACCCCTTCAAGTACTCTAGCTCATTAGTCACCCAAAATCCTTTTCTCCTAAAGCCTGATGACCCATGTAATCTACACATTAGGGATCATATCATAGCTTCTTTTGTCTACCACCTCTATTGCCCTTCATATTTTCTGCTTATGCTCCTCATCTAGATCAGGTTTTTTCATCCAGCATGATCATCCCAATAGAATCAAGGTATCGTCACAACAACCTATGGATTCGGTGCTTATCAAAATTTCACTCCTAAAGGAGAACCATTGTCAGATCCTTTCAACAAAATGCATCTCCATAAGTATTGCACCTAAGTTCTCCGAGTACCCTTTCAAAAATACAAAAAAAAAAAATCAAAAAAATGGTTGCCTTGATGAAAACCTAGCAGAAATGCGTCTTGGTGACAACAAAAAAAAAAGAAAAAAAAATAGTAACCATAAATAATTCATCCAAAAGTGAAAACCACTTCGATGGCACTTGAGATAAGTACTATGGTGAAAACTTGGCAAACAAGCATCATCTGCAGTCAGTCTATGCTCTTCTATCTACTTTCACTCTATCTAGTCTTCCATCTTTTGCCTTCCATATGCCTGCATCACTAATCCATAATAAAGCTTCAACATCCTTCTCATGGTGTGAGAACAACCTACATTTGGTACCCTTCACTTTCATGACCATCCTTCTCTTTTGCCTGCTACTTCCCCTCACCCATCATAAATTGGTCTTATATTGAACTAGGGGAAATTTCTCAATCTACATCTACATGGTAAATTGCACATGGTATCAGACCTTAAAAAAATATCTTTAAATATCCTTAAATATCATAAAATGTCTTGAAAAAATCCCTAAAAGTCATAAAATGTTCTGAAAAAAATAAATTGTAAAACAAAAAAATCCAAAAACATCATCAAAATAATAAAACATCAAAATCCAATTTTTTTTCATAAAATCATCAAAATCCCAAAAAATCATAAAATCATCAAAATCCAAAAAAATCATAAAACATCAAAATAAATAAAAAACCCACAAAATCATCACAAATCCAAACACAAAGTCATTTGAGTTTGAGTCTGATTTATTTTTGTATTAGTAGGGTCAAACTACATTGTCTCTATGCATTTGCTACATAGGCAAGGCTCATCTTAAATGAGCTCCTGAGACATTAGGTTAGTCCTTTTAGGTTTGGTTAAACAATAAAACCATGAATTTGTCTTTGTCAAATAAAGTCAAGTCAAGTTGTGTCGAGCTATGAGGTCTCTACGTGTATAACATAAGCAAGGCCATCAATCGATGAGCCCCCAAGGCCACCTAGGTCAGTCCTTTAGGTTTTTTCAAGTTAGATCATCTTTTTTGGTCCACAAGCAATCATCATCACTCAAACCAGATCCAACAAAACAATCACTTCATTAATCAATCAATCAAATCTTTGTTCTTATATTGGAATGGGGCATCATGTCACTTGTCTCATTCAGTCTTTCCATTTGTCTCTTATCAGGATGTGTCCTTCCTGAGGTTAGATGTCAAATTAGTCAACTTGGTCAATTTCCTTTAGGATATGTCTTTCCTACAGTTAGGCACTTATCAAAATGGTCAAACAATCAACTTCCTTGGATGAGTCTCTTACCTTAAACAGGACATGTATTTCCTGCCATTAGGCATTGTCACATTTCTCAATCTTTATCAATCTTTATCAATCAAACCTTGTCAACCTATCAATCACTTGGTCATTTTGGTCATCTTGGTCAAAATCAACCTATTCAATCAATCTCATCAACACATTTTGAAAACATTATCTCATTGGAAAACACTTTGTTGGTTTGGGTTTTCTTTATCTTTTGATTGTTTTTACAAATTCATGTTACTAGCTACCTCAAGGATGTCCTATCATGGATTTAGAGGAGCGATGATGTCTCATGA
Organism: Sequoiadendron giganteum; assembly: GCA_007115665.2. NCBI lineage: Eukaryota > Viridiplantae > Streptophyta > Pinopsida > Cupressales > Cupressaceae > Sequoiadendron > Sequoiadendron giganteum. Next base: position 466,539,016 of record CM021105.1, read on the forward strand.
CCTGTCTTTTATTTGATTGTTGTCTACAATTTGTCTTGACAAAAATACTAGGGAAATTTAGCCCTTAGTATGAGTTAGAACATTCCTTGTCTATGACTATCTGTTTTGCAAATGGATGACCTTGCACACCTTGGTCTATGTCATACCATCGTGTTTGTTGTCCTTTTTCATATTTTACTTCTCTATGATGATAAATCACTTTGACATACACAAGAGGCTCCATCACTTTCATTTCCTTCATATCTCTTTCTTTCCATCTATCATTTCTTCCATCATCCATTTTTGTTCATCATTTCATTTCTTTCTTCATCATCCTTATTTTTTCAATTCTCTCATTTCTTTCTCTTTCATCTTCTACTCCTCTTATCCATTTTCAGAGCACACTCATGTTATTTGAACCCACCTATCCTCTCAAAGGGGTATACCTCTACCTCCTCATCATCCTTCCTCATTTTTTCTTACACTAGGGAATATCTTTTTTTCTTTGAAACAATGTGACAAGTTGCATTGTCTCAAAGAGGGGCAAAATGTAGACACATACAAATTTCCTCATAATCATTTTTATCCACTGCATGTTTCAATTGATCATCCACATAATCATATCACCATATTCATAAAATCATTAAAATATTATAAATATTATAAGAATTTATTCATATTATTTAATCATCTAAATCATTTATCATTTATCCACTAAATCATTTATAATCATATATTCATGTATCATTTAATCATTTAAATTATTTATCATTTATCCATTAAATCATTTATAGGAATTATTCATATCATTTAATCATATTCCATTAAGTTTAATCATTTATCCATTATTTATTTATTTCATTATTTCACTTCATAAATATTTATCGTTTCATTAATCATTAGCATATTCATAAATCATTTAACCATTTCATAAATCCATTAATTCATCCATTTGCATTTATCATTTCACTTTGACCATTTGCATGATTATTCATTTTCATTAATCATTAAAATGCATTCATATATTGCATTAAATAATTTAAAATTCATAAATCAACTTCCATGAAATTAGCTCAAAATTGCACATTGAACTTATAAATCATTTCCATGGAATTAGCTCAAAATTGCACATTTTGAGCTTCCAAACATGAATCATGGCATAAATCACTCCACTCATTTCTCATTTCTCAATTTCACGTTATGCATTCATCTATTAAAAAAACCCCTCTTCTCACCAAAAATGGGACTTTTCAATCATTTCAATCCATTAATCATAGCCTCTTGTAGCATTTGTGCTTGTGTAAAATTTAGGATCACCAAAATGCTTGAAAACAAGATCTCGATGATCAGATGACAATGGAGTTAGATTTACTTTAAATGCACATGTTTTTTATTTTTCATGGCTTAGCTTTATGTTTATTGCATTTACATTTATTTAGAAACGATTCATTGGAGTTATGCTGAAATTTTGATTTGAGTTTATAGTTTAAGATTGGTTTTCAATTTTCAACATATACAATCATTATTCATCCATTTCCAAAATTTTGAAATTTTGATACAAACTCAAGAATTCCATGCTTAGTCAACCATAAATGCCCCTTGTGATTACTAGAAAATCACAACAAAAAACTAACCTATTTTTTCAAATTCATGACTTGACACCCGAGAGACCTTGGGATATTTTCTGCAACTTGTTTCCAAGGAATTATCTTTCAAGAGAGGAATCACACTTGTGTGTTGTCCATGTTGAGAAGTGCAAAAAAACCCATCAATATAACTTGTGCTAGAAGGAGGGCAGCTGGACAAAGCTGGATCTAATTAGGTCATTTTCTCCTCAAAGATTTCATAGAATAACTAGATCTACACTAGATAAGGGATAATTTCAAGAGATAAATACCCCTACCAGGGCTAGGAGAGCCAAGAAAGGGGAGACTTCATCATCAGTCCCATCCTATCGACCTCCATGCCCTTCATCTCCATCCTCTCCTTTGCTTCAACTAGCCTTTTCTCCATTCACTTCCCACATCCAAAGTGCTATTACACCTACCATACCTCATCCACAAGTTTCTACAACCTAACCATTTCCACCCCTTCCACCAATGGCTTGGTTAGTCAACAACCCATCTCCATTATTTTTTAGTGACTATCATGATATACCTATGAATCTAGAGGGATTTTTCTCTAAGTTTCATCCAAATGATCCACAAAGGACAACAAAGGAGCACATTAATATTTTCCAAACAACCTTGAGGGATATGTAGATTGAACACGAGGATGTGGCATGCAATATTTTTCCCTATTCATTGGGAGATAAAGCATTATATTGGTATATACACTTGCCTACCATCTCCATCACTTCCCGAGACCTCATGAACAACACATTTTTGCAAAAAATTAAAGTACCAATCAGCCCCATAGATCTATATCAGCAATGTATGTCAGTTAGGAGGGGAGTTAATGATCCAATAAGCTCATTAAATAATGGATTTGACAAAGCATACATGAATTTGCAACCACCTTATGTAGTTGATGATGCATCAGCAAGGGTCATGTATTATACTACTTTGGCCAACCTCACATCTGGCTTGGTCAAACAAATGCATTAGCAAGGGTCATGTATTATACAACTTTGGCCAACCTCACATCTAGCTTGGTCAAACAAATGCATCAACTGCCTACAATATTGGTGGATGCATATGTTGAAGTAATAAAAGAAAGTACTAATCTAGGAAAACATATTTCAGGTTCATTACCTTCGTTGGCACCTACCACCAACCTTTGAAAAATTCATGGGCTTACTCATGCCTTGACTCATTAAACTCCATTGATGAACCCAATACCTCAGCTACCCATAGTTCCACATATAGGGACACCATTGAACCAAGATCCCTCCATACCCAACTACCTAGAAGTTCCAAACTAGTAGGCTTATGCATAGCTACCCCAAGTCCCTTTATATCTACAGAATGTGGAAGCTTCAGCCATCCAATAAAATCCACCCATAGCACATCTGATCTACCATCAAAATTTAGTAGCAATACAAAGTAACACAAACAAGGAGAAAATTGATGAATTGGCTGAATTAGTAAAGAAGTTGTCCACCAAGTTCACCCATTTAAGGAACCAAAATAACCAAAGTTGCAAGCATCTCAAAAGACCATTTAGGCTAACTATCATAGGAATAACCGAGACTCTGGTCAATCTTCAAGCTAGAATTATGAATAAGGACAAAATTTCAGTTAAAACTTTGAAAGGAGACAACCACAAAGATAGAACCAAACATGGAATACCAAACCCAACAATGGTGGGGTGCCTATGCCTCTTGATCCACCCAAAGATATGGATAAGCTCATAAGCGGGGTGTACTTGGCGAAGGAAGTGTTATTCAAATGGTGTAGAAATTAAAAAACCAATAGGCATTCCAAGCTTGACTATCTAGAGTTCCAAAAAGCTACAGAAATATTTCAGGTAGAGGTCCAAAATGTTGTTGATGGTTCGAGTTATAGAGAGATAGTCCCATCAAAACTATATGATTCTTCAATCTTGGTGGGCAACCAGAGACACTTCCCTCAAAGTACCAAGAACATGCCCAAGAAGGAAGCCATGGAAAAGGGAGGTAAAATAAAATAGGTAATTAATGAGAGCTCTTTATACCAAATATTTGATTTAGTAGATAATGGTCCTAAAGATGAGGAAGAACAATGTGAGGAAGTGGTTCATATGCTCCACTAATGTTTCACTCCTTGCAACTTGAGAAATAGACAAGTTGGTGGCCCCTTTACGACTTATACCCCACCCAACAATTTCAACATGCCACCTGATCCAAATGCCAACAATAACCCATCCTACCCTAAAGTACCCACCCAGTATTTCAAAATAAATAGGCAGCCCAATCTAGCTTAGGAACAACCTACTAATTCCACCCAATGCAATTCATCTAAGGTAGAAGTTGAGAAAATGGGCGAATATGTGGCTGAGGATTTAAGAATGTGAAAATAAGCATGTCAGGCTTTGAGTTGCTAAGGGTACCCTCTTTCAAGAATGCTTTCTTTAGATCATTGAATGGTACTACCCCATCAACACCAACCCAAAATGAATTTGCAAATAAATTATCATTCAATACCTTTATTAGTGAGTGAGCGATCAGGGAAATTGTGGGAAAGAAACCCGATCAGCCACCCAATAGGAATTAGCCATCAGATAAACAACCAACCAAATAATAAAATGTGGTACTTACCACAGATAAAAGAAATGACAAGGACAAGGCTCAAGTAGCCTAGGCTGATGTTTATAGGAATTTTTCAAGGGAAACTTGAGGCCCCTCCCTTCCTACCAACAATCCATATGTTTGGAAATATTTTGCATAACTGTCTACTAGACTCAGGGGCCTCGACCAATGTCCTGCCCTTCATAGTATGCGAAGCACTAGGAATAACCTCGACCCCCTTGAGATGTAAAGTGACCTAGCTTGACAATATCAAGGTAAACATTGTTGGAGAACTAAACAGGATCCACGTGTAGGCCGCAGTAGACCCAAGGGTACAGGGTGATCCCATAATAGTGGTTTACAATTTTTGGCCAAACTGGACACTGAAATTATTATTTTTAACTAAATCTTCACATTCGGACACCTATAGCGGCTAAACCATGAGGAATTTGAAGATGATGCAAACTAAAGTCTTGTCACATTTTCTCTATAGATTCTAAAAATAATTTTAAAATTTTTTTGGAATTAGATTGCATGTCTTTTTCCATCTCCCATGAAAACTGATTTTTTTAGAAAATAACATTTTAAAAAAGTGATGCACACTGTATAATGCATAAATTTTTTTTCATGAAGGATAAAATTCTAATTCTTTTTAATTTAGATTTTTAACTCTGATATCTAGTTCTTCCACTTGGTTAGATAGTCTTTTATTAAATATGTTTTCTTTAATCAAGTTTTGAAGTCAAACCAGTTACAATTCAGACATAGCGCGACCGTATAACGTGTAATTTTCTTTGTATATATCAAAATTCAATTTATTTATTTTTGTTGGATCAAGGACTTCAATATATAGTGCACTCATATTTTTCAAATTTTTTTTTGATAATTTGCTATTTTTCCACATGTACAGAATAGAGACCTTCATTTTCAATGAAAAACCTATGTTTAATAAAACTAAAAAAACAAATACATAATAGAACCAAAAAATATTAAAATTATATTTGTTGGATAGCTCATTCTAAGGAATACCATAATAATTTGAAATAATTTTAATATGAATTCATTTGATCCCCAAAAGGTAAATCAAAAATGATTTTTTATCAACATTTTGATAGGTGTAAAAGAGACTCATTTATAGGTATGGTTTAAAACTAGTGAGGTTCTATCCAAGGGGGTTTGATCTAAGGTGGTTTGATCAAACAAACCCTCTTCAAGTGAAATCCTTAAAATGGAACTTTTTAAGGCTTAAATCATTATATTTTCTAAAAATATGTGATTTCAACAAAAATCAGTTCCTCACAAAAATTGTAAACCAGCTTTGTGGGATCACCCTACAACAAGTTATTGACATTGAAGTTTTGGATATCCCTAACTCTTATTGCATCATTTTAGGGAGATAATTTACCCGAGCTCTAAATGGCTATGTTAAAATTGATTATTCACAACTATGGCTATCGTGGAAGGGACTACCTAATCAAATATATATTAACATGAGCCTAGAAATGAAGTTTATTATCACTAAATACAATAATATGAATGAGGTATTGTTTGCAGAAACGAAATTAAGAAATTACCTTTTTTTCACTTGCTAAGGTGAAGAAGAAGGATGAGACAAAGAAATACTTGTGCTATTTCATGCCCTACCAATTTAATTTCTCTTCCCAGTAGCACAAAAGTACTAGTTGAGTCTGATAATGAGGATATACTAGAAAATGGTAGTTTGGATTTGATTGATGGGTTTCAAGAGTTCATGCACAAATGTGTGTAAGATCATATCAGTTTAGGAGCTGGAATGGATTTCAAAGAGTTGTTGCTACCTAGCTGGTGCAGAATACATGATGTATCCCATTCAAAATTGGACTTTTGCCTATGCCAAAAATCCATGGATCATATCAAAAGGTAGATCAATCCAAAGGAACAACAAGTCCAAGGTAGTTTTTAATGCAAATCACCCAAAGGGAAAGTAATGAGTGTGTTGCCTGCCAATCAAGTATGCTCTATTGACTCTCAAGAGAGATATCCTTCAAAATTTTAGACATTATGCTTTTATGGATCTAAATCTAAGAAAAGAGTGAGAGAAGGCTTCAAATTGATCATCCCTTTGGGTAAGACATACTTTTAAGTGCATAGATTACAATTCTATTGCACTAATAATACAATAGAGTATGAAGCATTAGTTCATGGATTGCAAATGTTACAAGTATTTGGACACTCTGAACTAGTTGTCAAGCAAGTTAAGAAAATTATACTCATTCCATGATTGGAGGTTATAAAAATATAGGCATAGAGTATGGGATCTTATAGAAGGACTTGATACATTCAACATCTAGTTAATCCCCTGTGGAAAGAATCAAACCGTTGATTCCTTATCACAAGTAGCTAGCACCCTACAACCCTTATCACTAACTAGATTGAAGATATTTACTATAGATCTAACTTCTACCCCATCAATTTCTAATAATGTAATGAAAATACAAGTATTTGAGGATGACAAGCACATCCTTGAACTCATCACCAACTCAAATGTATTTTCCTCCCAAATCATAGATGAAGTAGAACCCGAGGAAGTAGAGCTCAATATAGAAGCGGTTATCAATTTGAAAAGCAATGAAATAACTACGGGTATGGTTTAGTTGGAAAGAATATTTGACCTTGATCACATAAAGGACCAAGACCAACAAATTAAGGACTCCATAAGAAACCAATGTGATTCTCATAATTTTGGTACTACAGAAGATGTAAAGAATGTATTTATTGGCAAGGTTTATACCCCAGAAGAAAGAAAGGGAATTGTAAATGTGCTACACATTTACCCTGATATGATAGCTTGGGGATATGAGGACATAAAATTTTATAACACCTCAATCATAACTCATACCGTTCCCCTCAATCTGGATGTGAAACACTTTAGGCAACAACAGCATCCAATCAATGCATTGCTAGAACCCATCATATTCAAGGAAACGCAAAAGCTACTATCTGCACATATCATTTTCCCTATCAGACATTCCACATGGGTGGCTAATCTAGTCCTAGTCTGCAAGAAAAATTGAGAAATCATATTATGCATGGTTTTAAGAAAATTGAATCAAGCCTCTAAGAAGGATAACGATCTAGTGATCTTATTGGATGAAGTGCCACAAATAGTTAATGGTTCACAAATGATTTCATTTCTTGATGGCTACTCAGGATACAATCAAGTAATGGTGTAGTATGAGGATAGGCACAAGATGAAATTCACCAAAAAATGGGGTACATATTCATACAGAAAGATATCATTTGGTCTAATTAATGCAGGTGCAACATTTTAGTGTGCCATGGATATGCCTTCAAGGACTTCATTATAAAATATTTCATCATCTACATGGATGACCTCACTATGTTCTCAAAGAAAAGAGGGAACCATGTCTCTGAAATTTCTAAGGTGTTCCAGAAGTGTAAAGAATTTGGTATCTCATTGAACCCAAAGAAATGTATATTTGGGGTAATGGAAGGAAAATTGTTGGGACATGTGATTTTAGAAAAGGGTATATCCATAGATCTAGAGTGTATCTAGTCCATCTTGAAAATTCAACCTCTAGGAAGAAAAAAGGAAATGAAATCCTTTCTTGTAAAGATCAACTTTGTCAGGAAGTTCATCACAGGGTTTGCAGAAATAGTGAAGCCATTAAATGCAATGCTTAAATAGGATGCTAAAGTAGAATGGACACGAGAAGCTAAGAAATATTTTGTAGAAATTAATAGGGCCATTACAGATTCTCTAGTGCTAGTCAGCCTAGATTATTCTAAGTCATTCTATATATATTTTTTTAACTCAGATCACTCATGTGCGAGCATGCTAACACAAAAAGATGATGAAGGAAGTGAGCATCCTATTGCCTTCATGAGTTCTCCATTGAAGGATGTTGAGTTGTACTACCATAATGTTGAAAAGTAGGTGTACACCTTAGTCCTTAGAGTAAAGAAGTTTAGGCATTACATTCTAAGAAATAAAGTGTTCACCATTGTTCTAGACCCTATTGTCAAAGTATTGCTGATGCAAAATGAACTAGGAGAAAGATGAGAAAAATGGGTCACACTGCTACAAGAGTGTGACATGGAGATCCAACCAATGAAGTTAGTTTGAGGACAGGCCGTCATATGTACAATGATAGAAATAGGGCTAGAACTCAATGTTCATTAGTACCACTTGGAGGATGTCTCTCTAGATCAATGGTATGATGACATTGTATACTATTTATTGAATAACAAATGCCCTTCACATCTACAAGGGGTCCAAAAACAAGCTCCGGGGCTGAAAAGTAATATTTATATGTTAAAAGAAGTCATGTTATATAAAAGGAATCATGAAGGAATCTACCTCAGATGCCTAGGGAAGGTATAAGTAGTGGAAGTACTGAAGGAATTCCATGAAAAATTTGGAATGGGACATGGATCTGGTCCTTCAACGACACCAAATTCTATGAGGGGTATTATTTTCCTACTCTATTCAAAGATGCTCATGACCACGTCTAATCCTGTGATGTTTGCTAGACTACTACCACCAGGGAGAGGTATGTGTATACACCTAAAATTGGTTTGGGGCATCCGATTAATTAAATACACATTATTTGATTAATTATTCTATTTCCTCTACTGTTTAAAGAAATAGAAATATTTATTTAATATAGTTCACATCTAAATTCATCTTAATTAAATAAAAAAAATTAAATACTTTGTTCGATTTAATTATCAAATCCCTATTTCAATCTATCACATCATTCTTGAATTAATTAAATAAGGTCAAACACTTTATTGATTAATTACCATATTCCTCTGATTAATTTAATAAACGACTATCCTATAGTTTGTTTTATTGAATTATTTATCTCCCTTTTCCTAATTCAAATAAATCAAAATATTTGAATTAAGCATAAGGAATATTCCAATCTACATTCTCTCAAAAATGAATTAGATTTCCTATGTCTAATCTATGTCTAAATTTGTCACAATTAATGCTTTGAAACTTCACGAGAAGTTTTGGAGACAAATTGGAGACAAATTTGGAATTTGATCTCTCAATCCTCCTCCATCATTTCTTCCTCTTCTCTTGCTTGGTGTTTTCATGGGTAGAGACAATCTCCATCTTTCTCTCAATCTCCTCCATCTCTCACCATTCAATCCTCCAGATTGAATCCAAGCCTCTCAAAGCTTTCCCTGTGCATTTCTACTGCCAAGAAATCTATAAATACAAGCCTCATTGAACCAAAAAAGGATCCAGATAATCAAGCTTTTATACCCTTACTCTGCAGGAATCCAGGCATCAAGTATAAAGCATCACACATCAAGCAATTCAACAATCAAGCTTTACATCAATGGCTGCCTCTTGGAGCTGCAATTATCTATTTTACATCAATATCATGCTAGTTTAATTGACTTATCATTTAACATTGCATTATCATCATCTCATTCTTCAGATAGTCATTTTAATAGTATTATATGCTTACACAATTTGAGAGCAATTTAGATTTAATAAATCTTTGGAGATAGAGAGCAATATGATGCTTTCAATTGATTACTTTGCTGAAATGATTCAATTTGTTTGATCATTTGATATAATGTCATATTAAGAAGTGTATTTATGTTATTTACCTCATTCCACACTTACAATTTGGTGCCCACCGTGGGGCACTAACCCCATTTTATCAAAATTACAATTTTTCTGGAAAGTGTTATGTAGGTTTATAGCGTGATTTGTTTTAGCGCTTTCATTAAAAGTTTTGGCACTTTCGGTCCCTGTTCTAGCACTTTCAGAGTTTCAGCGCTTTCGGTTACTGTTCTAGCACATCGGGTGTTTTAGCGCTTCTATGACAAACTTCGGTGCTTCGGTACACTGTTTCAGCACTTCGGTGATTTAGTGCTTCCAAGACAAATTTCGGCACTTCGGTACACTATTTCAATGCTTTCGGGTTTTAGCACCTCAAGTAACTGTTCTAGCGCTTTGGTGCCATATTCCAGCGCTTTTGTAAAAACAGTATGTATCTGACACTTCCGCGGCTAGATCTTATTTTTTTAACAGTTGGAATAAAATTGATCAATCTAGGATAGTCACTTCAAAGTTTTTAAAATTGATCAATCCTAGGATAGTCACTTTCTTGTTTTTAAAATTGATCAATCTAGGATAGTCACTTCAAAGTTTTTAAAATTGATCAATCCTAGGATAGTCACTTTCTTGTTTTTCCTAAAGCAAATCTATCAATCCTAGGATAGTCATCACATTCTTATAGTAGAAGTTGAAAAGAACATCATGATTTCAGTGAAGCAACACCTTCACTTAGATTAAGAATCTATCTTTTTGGGCTTAAAATAGAACAAATCTATACGTTGTGCTTGTAGTGATTAGGCTTATGCTCTCCCCTTAACTGGGTGACCAAAGTGCCAGATTCACTTTTCTTTTATGTTATTTATACTTTATTAAATCCTTTAGCAGGCCTGCCGTAGTGGGAAAAAGTACTCACCCTATGGGAACGACCTAAGTGGGAACAACCAAAGCCAAGTTAATCAACCCACTATAATAAAAATGTAATTTGTTGATGAAAGTCCAAATTGACGGTAGTAGGCAAGATAGCCATCCCCAAAATATTTTTCTAAAGATTGGGAGGTCTCCTAAGGGAGTTTATCTATTTGCGACACCGAACGGAACCCTATCTACGAACCATAGAGTAGTTTCTCACTGAGTTAGTATCCATACATTGTCATACTCATAGTGCAAGGGGAGGGAAGAATCTACCCCCAAGACACTCACCATATAATTACCAAGGATTGTTTGCTCAAGGGATTTGGTATATATGTCTGTCACTTTGAGTACGCACCTCGCAACAATAAAAACACGGGCACCCTCTAGGGGGTTACACTGCTGTGTGAGTCAATGTAATTGCAAGATGTGGGTTGTGAGTATAATGATGACCTACTTGTCCTTAAGTGTGAGTTTGTTTGATTTGTGTACAAATGTTAAAACAACCCATCAAAATCAATAAAGATCATTCATGATTTTTGAACATACATGATCTTCTTAGTTAAAATCAATTATTCAAAATTGCTTGTTGTGTTTTCACAAAGAATCATTAAAATCAGATTAAGGATCATCTTGAAAACAACAAAGTCAAGTCAGATTAGAAAAACTCTATGCTTAGAAAGCGGAAGTCCACCACATTTCTCAAAAGAAAAATCAAAGTCACAAAACCCCAAAGACCTCTCGGTTGTAGAAACAAATTGAGAAAACAACGTTTTCTGTATCAAAATCAGAAACTTCTTTTGCAACATAGAACTTTCATCCACCGCTGTCATGATTTTGCTAGGGGTCACACATTAGATTACGCAGTAGAACCAATCTACTCACGATCCTTCTTCCAGAGGAGAGCTCTCACTTAGTTTCACAATCACAGTTAGCGCATTCATCGTGCTTTTCTTCCACAGTCCCTGATACAGTATGCCACAAGGCTAGATCAAATTTTACAGTAGAGAGTCTTTAAAGTCCTATTTTTAGAAGCTCTGGAAAAACCTGTTTTAGCACTTCTGGTCATTGTTTTAGTGCTTCTAGTTAAATAGCGCTTTTGGGCATTGTTTTAGTGCTTATAGTCTCTATTTCAGCGCTTCTGGTAAAGTAGCACTTCTATCACTTTTTATAGCGCTTTTGTGCACTATTTCAGTGCTTTTGTCAAGTAGCGCTTTCATCAATTTCTGTAGCACTTCTGGTTTCTGTTTCAGTGCTTCTTGTCTCTATTCTAGCACTTCTATGAAACAACGCTTCTGTACTCTATTTTAGCACTTCTAAAATAGAGAGTTCAAAAATCTTACCAGTTAATCTGTCTGTCTTTTATCCACAATCTTCACTAGAACACAAGTTTCTGTTCATCAGAATCACTATCAAAGGACCAAAATCAGAAAGGTTTATTCAAATTTCCAAATCTATCAACTGAAACAAGATCTTGCAAATCACAAGTGTCAAAATCAATCACACAATCAATTACTACACTAAAGTTTCATTATCAAGATAATACATCCTTCATCATGAAACAAATTATAGTAATTAACTTTTTAAATATTGTCTCAAGCAATAAGATCAGTCATCTTATTTTACTTTGTTTAAAAAGGTTCAAAGTGACACTATCCCACACATAAGATCAACATTTCAGAAGAAAGGGAAAAAATTTGTATGCCAATCTTCACTAGGTCCCACAAATAGAGACTCTTAGAACAAGAGTTTGAATCATCTAAAAATATGGCAGAAGAAAATCCTTGGAACACTCTAAACTACAACGACAAAAATGAAATAACTCAAGAGGAAATCCAAGTGGCTCAACAAGATCCCAAGTTTCCCATGTTTATGGAAAAAGTTATGGAACAAGACATGGAAAAATATCTTTTAATGTTGGCCGAATCAAGGGTGAAACTTCCAAAAGATTTTGATATAAACCATTTGAAAGATGCAATTGAAACAAATGAAACAAAAATATTGTTACCAATGCAAACAATAGATCCAGTTGTTGCTTTAACTTCACAAATGCAATTATTACAGCAATAGATACATGACATGATGAAAGGTACTACCAAAAGATATGCGATACAAGATATTTTTCCTTATCCTTTTGGTGCAACAGTTGGTTTGCTACCTCTTTCAAGACATTGCGAATTCCCAAAGTATGATAAGTACAATGGACGAACAGATCCCATAGATCATATACGGGAATTTAAAACAATGAGTCTTGAGTTTGCTCAAGAAGAGAATTATTTGATGAGGTTATTCCAGGAAGTTTGGGAGGTGCATGTATGGAATGGTTCTCAAAACTGTAACCTGGTATCAAAACATTTGAGGAACTTGTTAACAAGTTTATCTCTCAATATTCATTCAACATCCAAAATGGTGTTACTATCAAGAATCTCTATGAATTAAAGAAAAACAAAGGAGAAACATTCTTGTCTTTTCTCCAAAGATGGTGATGATTGTTTGCTAGGTATCCTCGATCCATTCTAGAGGAAGAAAAGATGGAATTATTCATTGAGAACTTGACAAAAGAAATGAGCTATAGGCTAGAATTACAATGTCCACCCACTTTTAAAAAATTCATAGAAAATGGTCTTAAGATTGAGGAAGCATTAGTGAAACAGGGAGTTATCAAACATTACAATGACAAATCAAATAACTACTCCAATCAACACTCAAGTAATGATAAACCAAAAATTTGGCAAAAGAATCGCAACAAAAATGAAACAACAAGCGATTCATAAAATGTCAAACCAGTTTTCAACTTGATAGCATCTTCTTCAAATAATCAAAATAGTGACCAAAAAGTCCAGTCAAATACCATGCAGAACAATGAACGCGCAAAAACACTACCATATCAAAAACCATCAAATCAACGAAAGTTCACACCTTTAGGTCAATCAATGGAATCAACAATGAAGGAACTAGTTACCAGAGGCCTTCTCACTACACGGGAAGCTAGGTTCTGGGATCCAAAAGTCAAACCATCATGGTGGAATGACGCTGATTATTGCAACTATCATAATAACAAGGGTCAGAAAACAAATGACTGTATGGAATTGAAACATGCAGTACAAGATTTGGTGGACAGCAACAAAGTGTATGTGGAAGGACCTCAAAATAACAACGATCATTCGGCCTTCAAAGATCCTTTGCCAAATTATGACAAAGGTGCATCATCATCAAATAGCAAAGGGAATAACACCAAACATGTCTATAATACAACAATCCTGTGTCTATCTAAAGTCAAACATGATCATACAGTTATTGATAACATTGATAAAAATAAAACCAACAATGTTACCTCTTTGGATTTACTCCCAAGCGTGCAAAACTCTGATAATCAAATCAATGTTTTAAAAATCAGAGATAATCAAGAACATCAACCAACAAACATCATGACTCGAGGGCAATCAAAAGTAATGTTAAGGAGAATTGGATCCACACATGCAGTTCCACCTCCATCACATTATGATGTTATCAATCAGATGCAAAACACCCCCTGAGAGAATCAAGAACATCAACAAGAAAACGTCATGAGTAGGGGGCAAGCCAAGGTAGTATTAAAAGGAGTGGGATCTCAACGTACGGTTACGCCTCAATCTCATTATAATATTGTTGATCAATTACAAAACATCCCCGCCCAAATCTCAATACTAGAACTCCTTAGGTTGTGACGATCACATAAAGAAGTTCTTGAACAAGCATTAGTTGCCACAACCGTACCAAATAATTTGGATGTTTGTCAATTCCAAGCTATGGTGGGACATCTAAGTACCCTACATTGTCTGTCATTCTCTCAATAGGAAGATGTCTCATTAAGCCATCTGCATAACACAACATTGCATATCGAAGTCTGTATCCATAATCATCATGTTAAGAGGGTTCTAGTAGATGGGGGAGCTGGTTTGAACATTTGCACCCTCAAATTAGTCTATGCACTAGGATATTCTGAAGACGCTATTGATGCTCAATGAAAAATGACCATCAAAGCCTATGATGAGGAGGAAAAATCATCCAAAGGATTGATTGTATTACCCATTCAAGTGGGACCTGTGATGAAGCATATAGCATGTCAAGTATTAGAAAGAGAATTGACATACGACATACTCTTAGGACAACCCTGGATTCGTGAAATGCAGGCCGTACCTTCTACATACCATAAATGCCTAAAGTTTCCAATAAATGGACAAGAGGTGACTATCACTGCTAATTATAATCACCCACAACATTGTAACACATTAAGAATATCTCAAGACACTTTTGTTCCTCACAACAAGGAAGCTTCAAGTTCATCATCATCCAAGAATGAACAAAGTCCAAGCATCACTACCAAGTGCGTACAAAAGAAAGGTAAAGAAAAGGAAACATGTCATGATGAAACAAAAAATCCGGATACACAAACTTCTCTATTAGACAAGTTTCAAAAGCAAGTTTAGTTGACAGATAAAGGAATGGGACAATACTCAATGGAGCAATCGCTTAACTTATCACAGTTAATGACATCTCCTAGGAAATATGGTCAACCATCACTAATCAAACCTCCAACATCTGTACCTACCTCAGTTCTTCATGAAACATTTATAAAATATGGAGCCATAGAAGAAGAAATGGACAACAAATCAATCTTGGATTGGCTATACAAGGATGAAGAAACATCAACATTAGAGACCGATACTAAAAATATTAGCATCAACACAGACAAGTATGGAAAAGGCAAGGATATTCTTGAAAAGATGGGTTATGAAGGACAAGGACCATTGGGATTAAGAAAGGAGGGAATCTCAGAACCTATCACACCTCTCACTCTCCACACAAAAGAAAAACCAAGACTAGGATACTCGGAACAAGAGAAGTAGGAACTAAAAAGGATAGCTATGGAAAATATCCTTCATTTTAGAGATGGTTCTGAAATAGACTCAAATGAATATGAGTGGGCATTACCTTGTGATCTACTTTTCATTGATATTCTAGTCGATGTGATTCAAAAATATACACCTACATGTGAGGAGGGCCAAGGCTCTGGGTCTGGACCATTCGTCGAGGGATCACTAAATATCGATGACTCTAGTGAGGACGAATGGAATTTGAGTGAACTAGATGATTTTGAAGAAGGTACCATCATGGATCTTGATATCCCAAATGACAATTATGATGATATAGCTATCCTCACCCTTACTTCCATTGACCTAAATCAATCTGATGATACCATGCCATTAATCCATCTAAAACTTATTGATTGGGAACCTATCGAACCATTGACTATACCAAAATTTGAAAATGATGATGCTATCGTGCATTTCCTTTGTCATACCAAACTTGATACAAATGCTATCCATAATATTCATAACAATACGACTTGGTAGGAGGGTGTCAAATCTTCCAGCTGCAAAACTAAAAACAAGCAAATTAGATCTAATGGTGAAAATCATTCTGTGGCAGCAATAGATCTGGAAAAAGTAAAAATAGAGAATGCATCCAATGGTGAAAACCTTTCTGAGGCACTAAAGGATGGAATATTTGACACTCTCCCAGAACACTATCATGAGCGATCATCATTTTTGGTCGAACCTACACAATCAGTGGAAATTGGCACAGAAGAGAAGGAAAAAGTACTACATCTAGCAGAATCAATGACTAATCAAGAGAGGCCAAAATTTATTAATTTCTTCAAAGCAAGAAGCATCAACTTCGCTTGGTCATATTCTGATATGCTAGGCTTAGATCCAAATATGCTTATGCATCATTTGTATTTGCGAAAAGGAATCAAGCCTGTTAAACAAAAATTAAGAAAAATGCACCCCCACATTGCATTAATGGTCAAAACAAAGCTAAAGAAATTACTAGATGCTGGATTCATACAATCTATAGATTATGCTGAATGGATATCAAATCTTGTGCCTGTTTCCAAGCTGGACAATAGCATCAAAATCTGCATAGATTTTAGGGACCTCAATAAAGCATGCTCGAAGGATGATTTTCCACTTCCAAATATAGACATCATTGTGGACTTGATGGCAGGGCATGCCATGTTATCAATCATGGAAGGTTTCTCTAGGTATAATCAAATACGAATAGCTCTAGAAGATCAAGAAAAGATGGCTTTTACATGTCCATGGGGATCTTTCTACTGAAATGTCATGCCATTTGGTTTAAAGAATGTAGGAGCAACTTATCAAAGAGCAATGACTATGATCTTCCATGATATGATGCACACTTTCATGGAGGATTATGTGGATGACATCTTGGTGAAATCTACTACTAGGGAAGAACATTTGCATATCCTAGATAAAATCTTCACACGGATGGAGAAATTTAATGTCAGGTTAAACCCTAAGAAATGTGTCTTCGGGGTTACATTAGCAAAGCTACTAGGATACATTGTGTCACCAAAGGGCATTGAGGTGGATCTAACGAAAGTCAAAGCAATTATGGAGATGCCACCTCCTAGAAACATTAGCTAACTCAAATCACTACAAGGATGGCTTCAATCAATCAGAAGATTCATATCCTAGCTGGCAGATAGAAGTCATCCTTTCAATCATCTATTGCATAAACACATAGTTTTCATGTGGGATGAGAAGTGTGAAGCGACATTCAATCAGATCAAACAATATCTAATGTCACCACCTGTTCTCATGCCACCAACATAGGGAAGACCCCTCATTTTATACATTGCCATGACTGATATCTCATTGGGGGCACTCTTAGCACAAGAGGATAATATAGGAAAAGAGCATGCCATCTACTACATCAGTAGAACTTTAAATGGCTATGAAATAAACTATACATTCATAGAAATGTCTTGCTTAGCAATGGTGTTTGCTACTCAAAAGTTGAGACACTACATGATGGCTCATACAATCAGGTTAATTGCAAAGATCGGCCCTTTGAAGTATCTACTAAGTAAAGCTACCTTAACAAGTAGATTGGAAAAATGGGTTATGCTCCTCAGTGAATTCGACATTCAATATGTCGAAAGAAAGGAAATCAAGGGATAGGCAATTGCTGAACAGCTAGCTGAAGCACCTCTACCGGATAATCACCCAATGACAATGGAATTCCTAGATGAAGACATCATGACAGCAATTCCCCAACAATGGATACTGTATTTTGCTGGAACGTATACACAACGAGGATCAGGAGTAGGGATCTTGTTCATCTCTCCCCAAGGACACACAATTCCAAAATCATACAGACTCATGTTTCAATGTACCAATAATGTGGCAGAATATGAAGCATTGATCATTGGGGTCAAGATTGCAATTCAATGGAAAATCATAGATTTACAGGTCTATGAGGACTCTCAACTGGTTATTTATCAAGTCAATGATGAATATCAAACCAAAGATGACAAATGAATACCTTACAAATAGCAAATAGATTATCTGAAATAGTCTTTTGCTAGTATCAAGTTTGATCAAATTCCAAGGGCGAAGAACAAAGCTATAGATGCTATGGCTACGATCGCTTCATTACTACAATTGCCTGAGAAGCGTGTTTGTTATGAGTTTATGGTAGAACAAGTATCATTTACTTCCCATTATCAATCAGAATCTGCTACCATATGTCATCTAGAAACCACTAAAACCTCCATATACAAAAAAACCTATGCTCATTTAAAAGATTGTATCCTACCTCCTAACCTTTCTAGGAATCAAAAATGCAACTTTATCCATCAATTCACCTGACACACTTTAATCACAGATGTCCTTTATCGTCGAGGTCTTGATGGTACACTACTTCAATGTATAGAACGCAATGAATCTAAAATGGCCTTATGAGAAGTTTACAAGGGTATTTGTGGTACTCACTCGAGTGGAATAACCCTAGCCAAGAAACTCCTCCGTTTGGGTTATTATTGGCCTTGCATGGAAAAAGAATCATATCATTTTGTTAAGAAATATCACAAATGTCAGGTTCATAGCAATCTGGTTCATGCACTGGCACAAGAATTGCATCCTTTCACATCAACATGGCCTTTCTATCAATGGGGCTTAGATCTGGTAGGAAAAATACATCCATCTTTATCTAATGGACACAAGTTAATTATCACAGCTATAGAATACTTCACAAAGTGGATAGAGGCAGTACCTCTTACTACCATCATTGGGAAACAGATCTCCTCATTTATCTTGAACTACATCATCTGTCGATATGGAATCCCTCAATCTATAATCACAGATAATGGATGACCATTCAAAAATCAAGATGTTCAAGAGTTATGTGAAAATTTCCACATCTAACATCACTTTTCAACACCGTGCTATCCTCAAGGAAATGGCCAAGCAGAGGCCTCAAATAAAACCATACTCCAAATTCTCAAAAAGACGGTTAACAATGTTGGATGTGATTGGCATGTTCAACTCAATCCTGCACTATGGGCCTACAGAACAAGCATCATAACACCAACAGGAGCTACACCATTTGCTTGGGTATATGGATCAGAAGCCATATTTCCCATTGAATTTGAAATTCCATCCTTTTGTGTATCACTCAGAGGTATCATTTCAGATAAAGATTATAGGGTATCTAGATTGCAGGAACGTGAATTGCTAGACAAATGTGGTCAACAAGCTGTAAATCATCTAACATCTTATCAACAAAGGATGTCAAGGAGTTACAATCACAGGGTGAAACCAAGGGTCTTTCAGGTTGGTGACTTGGTACTAAAGGAAAACCCTAGAAATCAACAAGACAGGGAGAAGAAAGGAAAATTTGAGCCTAACTAGCTTAGTCTGTTTGTTGTCATATCAGTGTATGGATCAGGAGCATATCAGCTATCAATATTAGAAGGGGATCTGTTTGATAAACCTATCAACAATATTCATCTCAGAAAATTCTATGTTTCAAACTCCTAGTGCACGGGTTAAAATTCTGAAAATTGTTTCCTTGGTGAAAACTTGGCAAACAAGCATCTTGGCAAACACAAAAATACAAAAAAAAAATAGAAAATACAAAAACAGAAAGAAAAAGATAAAAATGAGAAAAATACAAAAACATAAAGGATGTAATCAAAGCATATGGTGAAAACCTGGAAACAGGCGTCGTATGTGATTCTATGATTAGCTAACCCATCTATTATGAACCTACCAAGATCATTAGTTTGGAAAAGTAAGTATCATTCCATATCATGTCAGTCATCTTGCCATCATAGCATCCATTATCAAAATCAAGTCACATGGTCAACATATCACTCCATAGCTTGGGGGCAACATTTGGATATCATTAGAGGCAATTAAGACGTATCACTTTCACCAGTCTGGGAACATGACAGTATGGCAGAAAACCAAAAAAAAAAATCAAAGTGCAATGTCAATCATCATCAGGAAGACATCAAACATCCATATCTTATCAAAAATCCAAAAACATGTCCAAAAAGTAAGTCTGAAAAAGCAACTTTCAAAAACATGGGTCTATGTTAGTCGAACTATGTGGTCTCTGTGTGTGTAATGTAGGCAAGACTAATCTTTGATCAGCCCCCGAGACCCCTAGGATTAGTTAGTTAGTTGAAATTTTCGTCAAAAGTCTCAGAAAATCCAAAAACATGTCAAAAAGTTAGGATGGATGATCTTAAATTTGAAAAATGATTTGAAACAAACTAAGTGAAAATGGATAAATTATATTTTGATTATCATTTCTTTGGAGTAACTCAATGATGTATTGAACTAGAGGAACAACGAAAAAGAATGATGTTTTATTATATAATGTCTGTATGTTAATCATTTACATGTATGAATTTTCGGGGGATGTGTTAGAGTAAAGGTCTTAACTTAATTATGTTGATTAAGTTACCTTTATTCCCTTCTTAAGATTTCACGTTAGTTTGCATAAAGTGACATTTAATAATTATATTAATTATTAAATGTTATCCTATTAGGGTGTTATTAGGGTTTGCATGATCTCCTTTTTATAAGGATTGATCTTATTATATTTCATATCAATTCATTCTCTCATTCTCTCTGATATATACATTTTCAGTTTTCAAAGAACCCTCGCTTGTTTGTCTCCATCTCTTCTTTTGTGATAGGTTATTTGTATGCAGGTCATCTTCGGGGTTTATGGTGTTGTATTTTCTCAACTCCTATATAGTATCAAAGCTTTACTTCTACATGGTATCAGAGCTCCACACTTGCTGCTTCCTATTCTTGTTTTGAAGATTTTTGGAGCTTCAAGGGTTTGGGGCTTGTTTTCTTGATCTAGGGAATACCTACAATTTTGAAGCATTTTCAGCTCAAACGAACATCACCATTGCGTCCGTAGTGGTCCAAAACCCCTAAATCAACTGTTCATTTGTCCATTTTGGACAAAGTCAAAATTTGAAGTAAATTTTTTTACAATATGGCCCTACAGCCGTCCCTACCTGGTAAATTTTATTTTCGAATTTTTTTTTTCCGCCTATCTATTCTTCGGAAATTTTCATACAAAATATTTTTGATTTTTCAAAAATGAAAATAAAAACAAAAATCAAAAGCCTTTTTACGGCTTGCTTAGGCTGAGGGTTTAGGACCTGGCGCAGGCTGCAAGTACCTGTGCAGCCCTATGCAGTGTACTTGCATGCATATGGGTACAGTGGGGGTGGGCCCACGTGCCTCCCCCACCCAACTTTTTTTTAAAAAAAATTTATAAGAAATTTTGTATTTTTTATCATTTTTTTTAAAATACAAAATCAATCTTTTTTTTATTGTTTTTTTTATATAAAAAACAATTTTTTTCTGTACTAGTCCAATCGTACATTTATGGTGATGACCATTTGGTCATCAAATTTAACCTAGTGTTTTTGCTGCTACGGCCATATGACCGTCAAATTTAACCCAGCATGGTTTTTTCCCTCTTTGGAGCTGATTTATTTCAGAGGCCGTAACTTGGGCATACAATATCGGTTTTTGGCAAACAAGATATCATTAGAAAGCTGGTTTTCTCATCTTTCTAGTGGTGTGGGTCTCATCACATCTTTTTCTATTGGTGCATTTTATAGCTAGTTGAAGACAAAGGGGCTATTTTCAGTCTCAAGCTCATAATTTTTGATCAATTTCTCTGTTTTTCGCAGTCTCAGCAACGTTGGAATCGTATTTCAGAGCTCTTCAATTTCATCCATGCCATTTTTCCAGATTTCACTCCAGGTATATTTTATTTAGTTATTTGTGTTTTCACACTCTGGTGGATTACCTGAACATATTTGCTCTTGGAAACTTTTTGTTTGCATGAAATGCTTTGTTCTTGGCTGTTATTCATGTATTTCCAGCATTTTGTCCTTTTTTAGACATTTTGAGCATCATTTGTAAGCTATCTTTTATGTAAACGCACTAAGATAAAGTGCCACACTATTGTACATGCATCTTTTGGGGATTTTGCACATAAAGTTGTGCCATATTTTGTACTCGCACTAATATTATAAAGTGTCATGAGGGGTTGTGTAGTTTTCCTTTGTTTTGCCATCACATCTTTGTCCGGTGAGTATCCCTCCATGACAACATTGAATCCATACCATGGGGGGGTTGTGTAGTTTGCCTTTGTTTTCCATCACACCTTTGTCCAGTGAGTGTCCCTCCATGATGACCATGGATCCATATGATTCTAGCCTCGTGCATGTGTGCTTTGTTTTGCACACCACTTTTTCAGTTGCAGGTGCTATCTTGCGCAATTTCAGATGTTTCTTCTCCTTCATGCACTATAGGGTGTTTCACATCATTTCAGTGGATCTGTCAGGCTCTCCCAGTTCAACATTATGGGGGGGTTATTATATTGTTCATGCTAATTCTTCCTTGGTTTCACCTTGGAAGGAATCTTCCATTCTCAGTTGATCAGTGTTTCAGACTATTGGTTCTTGTGCCATTTGTATCTTTGTTCCAGATGTTTTCCTTTGTTTGCCATCTGATTCGAGTAGTGTTGTATGGGCACTTATACAGATTATTGTCTTCTTGTTGTTGATCATACTATCTTTAGTGAAGGTTCTTCAGCACCATAGCAGTCATCTTTCGACAGTTGTTTGCAGCTTTTTCTGCTTCAGTGATGTCTCTTCTTGGCTTTCTTCTTCTCTTTTTGGAGTGGAGCTTTTTCCCATGATGTTTTCTTTATTTCTCTATTTTACAAAAAATTTGTTGTATTTGGGTACCTGATCTGGCCTAGTTGCTGAGACCCATGTTGCCTTCTTGCATTATAGTTACCTTTGCTTTCTTGCATTTGTTTGTAGCTACACTATTGCTCATCTTAAAGGGGGGTGTTAGAGTAAAGATCTTAACTTAATTATGTTGATTAAGTTACCTTTATTCCATTTTTAAGATTTCACATTAGTTTGCATAAAGTGACATTTAATAATTATATTAATTATTAAATATTATCCTATTAGGGCTTCTATTAGGGTTTTTCCTATTAGGGTTTTATTAGGGTTTTCATGGTCTCCTTTTTATAAAGATTGATCCCATTGTATTTCATATCAATTCATTCTCTCATTCTCTCTGATATATACATTTTTAGTTTTCAGAGAACCCTTGCTTGTTTGTCCCCATCTCTTCTTTTGTGACAGGTTATTTGCATGCAAGTGATCTTCGGGGTTTGTGGTGTTGTATTCTCTCAACTCCTACACTATGCAAATGTATCACCGATGACATTTAAAATTCACACATTCAAATGATTAATCACTGCTTGTTTACGCAATGAATGCTCAAGTCATCTCGGTTCAATTATACCTTGATGCTTGTGTTTAATTGCAATACCAAAAATCATGAAAGTAATACTCAGGTCGTCATTGGATTAACACAACCATTGACGCTTGTATTCACTTTCAACATTCAATGAAGCTCTATGATGATACCAGGCACAAAAATATTGTAAATTGACATCAATTTTGCATATCATTGTGTGATTAAATTAGATTGCATTCATCATCATTCATTATCTGCAAAGTATTTGTTGCATAAAGGATTCCAATCAATGATTATCTAATCTACAAAAGAGATTGAGTATACTTGACAGAAAATCATCAAAAAAAAATATAACATCATCATTGCATCATCAATTCATCATTCATATATTTCATCACGCATCATAAATTCTACCATCAGTGCATCAAGTTCATTCTTACCATAACACATTCGTTACATATCATTCAGAATCCATACATCACATCATCATTATTATATCATGTATCCATACATTTAAAAATAATAAAATCACATCATTACATCCATCAATGATCATTTATAATAAAATCATCCCATAATTAAAAAGCATTTATCCAACTATCCATACATGTTATCAAATCACATCATATATCCACATATCATTTATCCATCCATACATACATCATCACATTTAGAATAAACTCATCACATAAAAAAAAGCAAAAATCAAAAGCCTTTTTATGGCTTGCTTAGGCCGAGGGTTTAGGACCCGGCGCATGCCGTAGGTACCTACGTAGCCCTGCGCAATGTACCCTACGTATTGTACCCTGCATGCATATGGGTACGGTGGGGGTGGGCCCACGTGCCTCCCCCACCCAACTTTTTTTTTGTTTTTAAATTATGAAAAATTCTATATTTTTTATGATTTTTTTAAAAATAAAAAATCAATCTTTTTTTTATTATTTTTTTTTATATAAAAAACAATTTTTTTTTGTACTAGTCCAATCATACATTTACGGTGATGGCCGTTTGGCCGTCAAATTTAACCTAGTGTTTTTGTTGCGACAACTGTATGACCATCAAATTTAACCCAGCACTGGTTTTTTCCCTCTTCGGAGCTAATTTATTCCGAAGGCCGTAACTTGGGCATACAATATCAGTTTTTTGCGAACGAGATATCATCGGAAAGCTGATTTTCTCATCTTTCTAGTGGTGTGGCACTCATCACATCTTTTTTCTATTGGTGCATTCTACAACTAGTTGAAGATAAAGGGGCTATTTTCAGTCTCAAGCTCATAACTTTTGATCAGTTTCTCCATTTTTCGTAATCTCAGCAATGTTGGAACCGTATTTCAGAGCTCTTCAGTTTCATCCATGCCATTTTTCTAGATTTCACTCTAGGTATATTTTATTTATTTATTTGTGTTTTCATACTCTGGTGGATTACCTAGACATATTTGGTCTTCGAAACTTTTTGTTTGCATGGGATGCTTTGTTCTTGGCTGTTATTCATGTATTTCTAGCATTTTGTCCTTTTTTGGGCATTTTGAGCATCATTTGTAAGCTATCTTTTATGTAAACACATTGAGATAAAGTGCCACACTATTGTACATGCATCTTTTAGGGATTTTGCACATAAGGTTGTGCCATATTTTGTACTCACACTGATATTATAAAGTGTCATGAGGGGTTGTGTAGTTTTCCTTTGTTTTGCCATCACATCTTTGTCCGGTGAGTATCCCTCCACGATGACATTGAATCCATACCATGGGGGGGTTGTGCAGTTTGCCTTTGTTTGCCATAACACCTTTGTCCAGTGAGTGTCCCTCCATGACAACCATGGTTCATATGATTCTAGCCTCGTGCATGTGTGCTTTGTTTTGCACACCACTTTTTCAGTTGCAGGTGCTATCTTGCGCAGTTTCAGATGTTTCTTCTCTTTCATGCACTATAGGGTGTTTCACATCATTTCAGTGGATCTGTCAGGCTCTCCCAGTTCAGCATTATGGGGGGGTTATTATATTGTTCATGCTAATTCTTCCTTGGTTTCACCTTGGAAGAAATCTTTCATTCTTAGTTGATCAGTGTTTCAGACTATTGGTTCTTGTGCCATTTGTATCTTCATTCTAGGTGTTTGCCTTTGTTTTCCATCTGATTCGAGTAGTGTCGTATGGGCACTTATGCAGATTATTGTCTTCTTGTTTCTGATCATCCTATCTTCAGCGAAGGTTCTTCAACACTATAGCAGTCATCTTTCGACAGTTGTTTGCAACTTCTTCTGCTTCAATGATGTCTCTTCTTAGCTTTCTTCTTCTCTTTTTGGAGTAGAGCTTTCTCCCATGAGGGTTTCTCTATTTCTCCATTTTATAGAGATTTGGTTGTATTTGG
Source organism: Sequoiadendron giganteum (assembly GCA_007115665.2). NCBI lineage: Eukaryota > Viridiplantae > Streptophyta > Pinopsida > Cupressales > Cupressaceae > Sequoiadendron > Sequoiadendron giganteum. The sequence goes on from CM021105.1 coordinate 466,564,736, forward strand.
GTACCTAATCTGGCCTAGTTTCTAGGACCCATGTTGCCTTCTTGCGTTATAGTTACCTTTGCTTTCTTGCATTTGTTTGTAGCTGCACTATTGCTCATCTTAAGGGGGGTGTTAGATTAAAGATCTTAACTTAATTATGTTGATTAAGCTACCTTTATTCCCTTCTTAAGATTTCACGTTATTTTGCATAAAGTGACATTTAATAATTATATTAATTATTAAATGTTATCCTATTAGGGCTTCTATTAGGGTTTTATTAGGGTTTGCATGATCTCCGTTTTATAAGGATTGATCCCATTGTATTTCATATCAATTCATTCTCTCATTCTTTTTGATATATAGATTTTCAGTTTTTAGAGAACCCTTGCTTGTTTGTCTCCATCTCTTCTTTTGTGACTGGTTATTTGCATACAGGTGACCTTCGGGGTTTGTGGTGTTGTATTTTCTCAACTCCTACACTATGCAAATGTATCACCGATGACATTTAGAATTCACACATTCAAATGACTAATCACTGCTTGTTTACGCAATGAATACTCAAGTCATCTTGATTCAATTATACCTCGATGCTTGTGTTCAATTGCAATATCAAAAATCATGAAAGTAATACTCAGGTCGTCATTGGATTAACACAACCATTGATGCTTGTATTCACTTTCAACATTTAATGAAGCTTTATGATGATACCAAGCACAAAAAGACTATAAAATGACATCTGTTTTGCATATCATTGCATGATTAAATTAGATTGCATTCATCATCATTCATTATCTATAGAGTATTTGTTGCATAAAGGATTTCAATCAATGATTATCTAATCTACATAAGAGATTGAGTATACTTGACATAAAATCATCAAAAAAAAATATAACATCATCATTACATCATCAATTCATCATTCATATATTTCATCATGCATCATAAATTCTACCATCAGTGCATCAGGTTCATTCTTACCATAGCACATTCATTACATATCATTTAGAATCCATACATCACATCATCATTATTATATCATGTATCCATACATTTAAAAATAATAAAATCACATCATTACATCCATCAACAATCATTTATCATAAAATCATCCCATAATTAAAATGCATTTATTCAACTATCCATACATGTTATCAAATCACATCATATATCCAAATGTCATTTATCCATCCATACAAACATCATTACATCATCACATAAAGCATATAAAAGCATCCATCACATGGAAATCATGAAACCATCAACATATCGCATCAACTACATCTCATATATATCAATGCCAAGTATACAATGAAGTCATAAAAATACATCGTCATACAAGAGAGGTACATCATAAAATACATCAATGAGAATCAAAATTGCATCTACAACCTGCTACTGGCAGAGTGAGCAGGCCTACCAGGACCTGTACCACTACCACCACCACCCCCTAAAGGACCTGGATCTCTAGGATCTCTATAGGGAGGCTGAGTCACTGCCTCACTGACTGTCCGTGTGTGAGTTCGCCCAGATCTCAATGGGGCATAACTGACTCGGTGCTCAGCAGGCACTACATCATGATACTAACCTTTGTAAAACTCAGCCTCTCGGGTAGCCTGCAAAACCTCTCTCATATAATCACTTATAGAGGTGCCATTAGCCACTCTCTAGAGGGTCTCGACTCTCTCCTGTGCCCTCTCGGCAATCTATTGAGCACTGTCTCACTTCGCTGTCAAGGTATCAACCTGCATCTACTTGTTGGCTAACTGCCCCTATACCTGTGCCAAGGCCTGTGCGTGAGTCTATGCCTGTGCCTGCATCTGTGTCTGAGTCTACACAACTAGGCCCCGAGCCTGTACTAACTACCCCTGCAGTGTCTGAACTTGTGCCTACAAAGCCTAGACCTAGGCTTGGAACCCAGCTATCTATCTCTGCTGCCCTACTGTTGGCATTGTCACTGCCTACCTCTTACGAGGCCTACTAGAAGAAGGTGCACTGTGAATATCTGGACCTTGCCCTCTTTATCCTCCACTCCCACCATCACTGTCCCAACTACTACTGCTATCCTCACTACTTGAACTACTTCTCTCTAAGCTCTCATCTACTGGGATATCACCCTCACCACCGGTGACATCCTCTGCCACATCCTCCTCTGCTAGTAAAGGTGCTGGCTCATTAGGGATAGTAATTTGAGGATGAGGGACCAAAGCCAAGAATGTTGTATAATCCTCTGTGATAGCTGCCTCTAATATATCTCTCCACATGTCCCATGGAGATGGCTATAATGCTTTGTATCCCTCTATAATGACATCATAGGATAGTGTGGGACCCTAATCTGGAATATCCATGCGTCGCCTAGCATAGTGAGCTACTCCCTATGGCATGCACTGAACTATGCCATACTATCTGTAAACTCGATGGAGCAAGAATCTCTCAAGAACAAAAGGAGTCCGGCCAATGAGGTACATAGAATCACACAAAAACCCCAACACTGCACCATCCTCCTCCCACTCCTCATAGTCAAGGTAGGGGTGCCAGATAACTGTCTCTATGTCATCAAAAACTCATCTCCAATGCTCTAATTTTCCCATCTAGGCCTATGTGAATCAACCACTATATTGGAAAATATATGGCCTGCCAACTGGTCTATCTGCAATGGGAAATGACCGACAAATAGCAAAGTGATCCCAGATCCATATCTATAACAGGGTCGCCCCTGCGGATATACTACATGCACCTAAGTACATAATGGAATGAAGATCATGGTAAAGATGTGCGAACATGCACATCCCCCACGCATATCTAGTACCATGTACCAACATGCTCTCCAATGTCCTACACCATCCAATGAGGAATCCCTTTGACCTGTGATCAGGGCAAATGAATCCTCCAATAAATCCAGCTAGCACTTTTGGTAGTGTCGCATAAGAGTCTGCGATCCTCCACCATCGAACGCTCGGACCCTCTATGTCCTTATCCTGAAATACTCTATGGAGAGCATCTCTACTATTGGTCCCATGTGAATCATATGTCATGATCTCCCCCATGAAAGGAATGCACAATATATGCTAAAAATCCTCTAGTGTGACTATCATCTCACCGGTGGGTAGGTGAAAGGTGTTGTGGTCGCTATGCCACCTCTCAGCCAATGCGGTCAACAAACCCCAATTAATCCTAATCTGGGGCATATCAAGTAAACTCGTGAGACCATACTGGCCTATCACCCGGAGCTCATTTGATGTCAAATGTGGTATCAAATCAGTCATTTGTAGAAATCTCTCTCGCATTTGGAGAGTATCCAGATCCTCCTATCATCATAACAAAAAAATCTACAATCAGGGAACTATGTCAAGGGATCAAAGGTCATTCTACTATCAGTCTATTCCAAAATCTTTGGTATGAGGTTTTCGATCAAAATTCATAGGTGAACATCCAACCTCACCTATCGTGACACTCATCACAACATTATCTAGATCTCGCCTATCATGAGATTTATTAGATATTGAATCAAACCTCACCTATCATGAAGTTCATCAAAACATTATCTAGATCTCACCTATCATGAGATTTATCGGATATTGAATCAAACCTCACCTATCATGAGGTTCATCAAACCATTATCTATATCTCACCTATCATGAGGTTTATCAGATATTGAATCATGTCCTCGCCTATCATGGGGATCATCAATAAATGGGGGTTTCTTCTCACCTATCATGAGAGTTAGTCTTATTTTAATCATCAAATCGAATATCAAGAATGTGGATTGTCAATCATACTAATCAAAAGAATGGACATGATCAAAATTGACATAATTAAAGTTCACTAAGTCAAAATCTTCAATTCTGATATGGAAGCACTAAAACAGTCATCAAAAGCGCTAAATACCAAAAGTGCTACTTTAACACCTCAAAACGCTAAAACAGGGACCCAAAGCACTAAAACTAGGAAAACGCTATTTCAGCACTCCAAAGCGCTAAAACAGGCTTCTGAAGCGCTAAATGACCCAAAGCACTACTTTTACACATCAAAGCACTACAACAGGCCATCAAAGCGCCACTTTACCAGAAGTGCTAGAACAGACCTTAAAAGCGCTAATCCACCGACTCAAAGCACTAAAAGTCTCAAAGCGCTAGAATCTGGCTTCAAAGCACTAATTTTTTACTCCTAAGCACTAAATCACTAAAAGCGCTACATTATGACATGGAAGTGCTAGAGTTTTCAACACAAGCGCTAAAACTCAAAGCGCTAGACAATTTACCGAAAGCACTACATCAAAATGTAAGCACTACAGCGTGGCTTCAAAGTGCTAAAAGACACTTAGACACGCCTAGGACCTAAAAAGCATAAAAAACAAAAGTACACAAATCATGAGGAGGTTGAAGGGTATATACCAGAGGTTCATACACAAGCGGCCATCTGTGGCATCGAACGCGCTCAAATTGGTGAGTGTGGTAGGGGATAGGCATCTTACTCCAGTTGGTTGAAATGTCTTTATCACTAAGACTTTTGAACTCAAAAAAGCAAATAATGAATTGAAAATGACCTTTTAGCACTATTTATAATTTTTGAAAGGTATTTTTGGTGGATTTTTATTACATTTTGATTAATTTTATCCTTGAAATTAATTAAAACTCATCTGAGAGTTGTATTTCTTCATCATTTTGTCAGGAGATAAATTATTTCATCATTGAAACATCATAAAATCATCAAAAAATCATAAATTTTTGAAAAAAATTCTAAAAATCATTATATCATTAATTTATCTCCCGAGGGGGCATATCATCATCAAATCATCTGAAAATCATGTTTGGGGCACACAAAATTAGTATCATCTGAAAATCATGTCTGGGGCATATGGAATTTATTAAATAAGGTCAAACACTTTATTGATTAATTACCATATTCCTCTGATTAATTTAATAAATGACTATCCTATAGTTTGTTTTATTGAATTATTTATCTCCCTTTTCCTAATTTAAATAAATCAAAATATTTGAATTAAGCATAAGGAATATTCCAATCTACATTCTCTCAAAAATGAATTAGATTTCCTATGTCTAATCTATGTCTAAATTTGTCACAATTAATGCTTTGAAACTTCACGGAAATTTTTGGAGACAAATTGGAGACAAATTTGGAATTTGATCTCTCAATCCTCCTCCATCATTTCTTCCTCTTCTCTTGCCTAGTGTTTTCATGGGTAGAGACAATCTCCATCTTTCTCTCAATCTCCTCCATCTCTCACCATTCAATCCTCCAGATTGAATCCAAGCCTCTCAAAGCTTTCCCTGTGCATTTCTACAGCCAGGAAATCTATAAATACAAGCCTCATTGAACCAGAAAAGGATCCAGATAATAAAGCTTTTACACCCTGACTCTGTAGGAATCCAAGCATCAAGTATCAAGCATCACACATCAAGCAATTCAACAATCAAGCTTCACATCAATGGCTACCTCTTGGAGCTGCAATTATCTGTTTTACATCAATATCATGCTAGTTTAATTGATTTATCATTTAGCATTGCATTATCATTATCTCGTTCTTTAGATAGTCATTTTAACAGTCTTATATGCTTACACAATTTGAGAGCAATTTAGATTTAATAAATCTTTGGAGATAGAGAGCAATATGATGCTTTCAATTGATTACTTTGTTGAAATGATTTAATTTGTTTGATCATTTTATATAATGTCATATTAAGAAGTGTATTTATGTTATTTACCTCATTCCACACTTACAATATGTTGTTGTTCCACTATAGTCTATTATTGAGGTAAGGCCTTTTTCTTAGTGGGGACTTAACTTCGTTGGTTCGGTAAACTCACCATTATTTGTAGGTCATAGGTACATTCTAATTGAAATTGATTACTATCTAGGTCAATAGAATAAATTTCATGTAGATAATGCACTACTAAGGTAGTAACTAATTTCCTTGAAAGTCATTCTCAATCATTTCGGATGTCCATTTGCATTGCTCTGTGATAATGGTCTTACATTTGCATCTTTTAAATTCGCAAGTTGGGATTTTGACTATAAGATTGTGCTTAAATTCTCATCAAACTACTATCCTCAAGGTAATGGCTTAGTTGAATCCAAAAATAAAAACATATTTATTTTCATACACAAGATGTTAGATAAGAAACCTAAGGATTAGATCACCCAGTTGCAGTTTGTTTTATGGGCAGATTGCCCTTGACACAAGGTAGTCTTAGGAGCCTCCCCATACCACCTCATTTATGGCCTGGAGCCTATTTTCCCAATTCACCTCAAGATTCCCACACTATAGTTTATTAACACCTATTATGAGGATAGAGAATGTCTCAAAGCCCATCTAGCTAAACTCCTCCATTTAGAGGAAGTACGTGATGTGGCAATAAATTTTTTTTCCAAACACTAGGGCATATTCAAAAGATGGTTTGATAAAAAATCCAAGGTCGATGCCTTTATAATTTTTGACCTAGTGTTATGTTGGGACAAACCCCATGGGGGGACATGAAAAATTCCACAAGCTTTGGCTTGGCCCATTTCAAATTTTCTCACTTGAGCTATTCAAGCTCACCATTGTACATAGTTAAGGTAGGTTTCTTTTTCTTTTTGCTTCAATTTTCTTTGCTTTTTCTTGTTTTGTTAGCCCTTGTTTTTGATGAGGGTGTTGTTCGATCCTAATGCGGTGGCTATGCTTGGCTTGATCAAAGGGCATAATTTTTTATGCATTCCCCTTTGTTCCATGGATGTCTTCATGAGTTACTATGAATCTCGATCCGCATTTGTGAATCACATATTTTAACCTAAAGTCCGGCTTGACTTAGAATAGAACCCTTGTTTGAATGCCTCCATGCTTACCTCATGACTCACATAATACAAATTTTCAATACTCCCAATGATCTATATAGTAGTTATCAAGAAGCCTTGGCAAGTGAAAAATATTAAATCTGCTCCAATGACCACTATGATTTCCAAACCCACCATAAGCTTCATTACTTATGCAGTTGAGCAAAAGGGTGTCAAAAGAAAAGTATAAAAGGAAAATAAAAGAAAAGAAAATGTGTGGATTTATAGGAAGATCTATTAGGGCTATAAGCACCCAATTGGAAATAGAGCAGTGTTTGTGGGGATTGCAATGACAACTCCATCGAGGCTATGGACACCTGAATGGTAACAAAGAAATGTCTAGTTTACTTTTGGGGTTAGATTACTTATGTAGCTTGCCCCAATTGATTGGTCACTATCACCTATGGTCTCTAAGTGGGAGGAATGAACTCACTACACACACACTTCTGAGGTATGTTATGGCATAACTTAGTTAAGGATTTTGTTCTCCTTTAATCCTTGAGTTTATTTTATGACACTTGCTTCTGATCTAAAAAACTAGAAATTCTAGGTTATAAATGAATTCTTATCCTTGGAACGCTCAGGAGCATTCTCTCAGTAGAGTCACCATTTGTTGTGCCTATTGCACACATACAACATTCAGATCAGGGACCCCCTATTTTAATTTTTCCTTTGCCAGGTTGGTTCGCCTTTGCCTCATTTTGTGTGCCCCTATTTTTGAGCTTAAGTTGGTCACATGCCTCAAGATTTTCTAAATTCATCTTGGCCAAACCCATTCACCCAAGTTTCATCAATTTTGTGGCCTTTGTGGAATTTGACTTGTGGGTTTCTTTCCTTTAGGGTCTGCCTCATCCTTCGTCATCTATGAGTCCATGATTGTGGGTTTCCCTTAGCAAATTATTGTCCTCATTTTATTGTTCTTAGTTGAAGTCCTCCCATGTCTGCCCATGGCGGACTTGTTACATGTTTTTGTATCCTTTCCCTCTACTTGGGCATCCTTCACTCATCGGGTCTGCACAACTCCACCAACCCTCACCCTAGTGTACCTATCATTAATGGGTGCATTTATGAGACCCAGGTCTATAAAAACCCCTCCATAATTGTCATTTTCATCTAATTTTTTTAAAATTTAGAGGAAAAATTGATTGTTATGCATGCAAGGAAATTCCAAAATTTGAGCTAGATTCACCTCATTCCTCTGCAAATTTTGAAGGTATGTGCTTGTGCCCTTGTCCAATTTTGTGTATCCAAAATGTTACTAGTGTTTGTTCTTAGGGTTTCAAAATTGTTCTAAGTCTAAAATCGATTAAAACCCTAGCTCTATTATGTCGAGTAAGTTCCAAAGCACTCAAACTTGGTCATGGGTTGTCCATAGAGAAAACCCATCAATATAATGTGGTCCAAAGTGGAAAATGTAGCCACCACCCTTGCTTTATCAACTCCTACAGTTGATTACTCAAACCATCGACTGAATGAAAAGTAAGCTGAGAAACATTTGAGAGGATGGAAAAATCCTATTTGTGATAGTCCGCTTCTCTATGGCTATTATTTAGCAACCCCCTCTACATAGATACCCACCCTTAAAACTCTACTACCATTATTTATTCGAGAAACCACTAGGTCCTTAGGACCACGCAAACCCACTATCATGGGCTTTTACATGTGGACACCCATGTTCTCTTGGTTGTTGCTAATATAAAAGTCCTTTCGCCTTTCCACTGTGTAGATCCTGTGCTCACTACCTCCTTAAGTGAAAACTTTGAACCAAGAGAATAAACCTCAAGTCAGACCATTTGTGTGAATTGACCATCACAAGCCACTGTCGACAAAAGTCTATCTTTCCTTGGTGGTAACTAATGGAAATTACCTAATGACTTCCCATCGTGTGGTCCTCACATCCACTAATTTCGTAAATCCAAAACTTGAACTCAAAGTGACTGGATGATCTAGTCAACAAGGCCTTGTGTGGATTTCAGTGCAAGAGCCACTGCTTACCCATCGCTATTTTCAATAGATAGGACTTAAATGACCCTCCATCATGCAGTCTCTGCTCACTCACCTCTGTAATCTCAAACAAGATTATAACTCTAATTCTTACACTCCCATGGATCCACCCTTGTGGGTTTCCTCGTGCAAAGCTTTACCTCACCAGTGTCATCCTCAATGAAAGAAGGAACATGGTTCCCTACTTTGTGGATTTTTCACTTCTTAACGATTTCCTCTATAACATATCTCATAATCAGTGGCAATTATAGTTCAGTATGTCTTGATAGGTCAATCCTTGCAAATCATCGACTATGGAACAACACCTATTCTAAGTTACTGTCTAATGACAATTATCTGACAACGCCCAACTATGCGGCTTCTACACTCCCAAATTTTTCACTCCACTAGGTAACAAACCTTCAAACGGGATGAGACAAGCATGATTTCCTACACAAACCAAGGGATTTAGAACTGAAATTGGTTAGGTAAGGAACTATTGTAGATCCTGCGATGCGAAACTTTGCTTGCAAAATTTTGCCTACCTAAGGATACTACCTTTTAGAAATACTAAAAAAAACCTCCCACCTCATGGCTTCCACATCACAAATCTTCACATTGACCCAAAATATTACTCAAATTAAAAAAAAAAACCTCTATGGAACCCCTCACTTTTCCATAGGATTTTGCCTCCTATCTAGATAATGTACCATCTACGCTCTCTGAGGCAATCCTTAATCCTCAAGTCAAATCACTAATGGCCCAACTTGTTGCTGCATTAACTCTTCCTCCACCTCCTACTGAGCTGCCAAAGATGGAAGCCACAATGCAAATCTCTAAAGAAATGTAGAGGCTAAACACAAAGTAGCCCAAGTAAGTAATAAAGTATATTGCTGAGGATCTAGAGGACTTCTATGGGGATTACTACTTTGAGCATCCAGAGGGATGGATAAGAGTTAATTTGGATAAAGTGGCCTATGATGAAGAAACAATATAATTTCCCAAGGATGAGGATGTAGGTAAATTTTATGACTACTACAATGTGGAGACCTCAGACCAAGATCTAGAAGGTGAGCAACCCCAAGGGAATAAGGATGAAAAAGAAAACCCAAAGGAGCATTGCTCTAAGGAAGGGAAAATTGATATGGGTATGATGCAGACAAGGCTGATGAACCTCTGAAAATTGGCTAAGATGAGGGCTAGTAGCAAGAATAAACACCTTGAGAAGAAGGAAAAGATAAGGAAGAAGAAAAGAGTTTTCAGTTTGAAAGGGAAGTTGAAATTGAACATGAAGAGAACAAGGGAACAACACTAGAGGAAGAAAATATTGCTAAAGAAAATGTGGAATCTACTGAGCGTGACAAGGGAAGGTCCATATTGCAAGAAGAGAAGCAAGATGAAGAAGAGGGAAATGATGAATATCATCCCAAGCATGAAGAGAATGAGCCTTTGAGGGATAAGGAGGAGAGGGAAGGTAATGAATTCACCACTACATCTCCAAGCCAACAAGTGGAAGTTCCTTCATGGGAGGGGTAGTAGCTCAAAAGAAAGGCCCTGGTGCTCATAGATCTTAAAGCCTGCCTAGAAGCAATCTTATCCCAAGCACAAATGAAGACTAGGAAGGAAAATAAGCCAAAAATTAGATCTCACATCATAACAAACTCTTGTAGGTCCAGAATATTACAAGTGGCCACTCTTTTAGTTGAAAATGATGCAAGTACAATATAGGGAAAATATTATCAAGTGATGACCATCAACTTAGGCTTGATGTCTCATGCTCAAAAAAATGATGAATTGTAAGGATCTATATCCATCATCCTTCAACAAATGAACAATGATCAATCAATTAAGGAGGAGATAAAAGAACAAGTGGTAGAATCGATGACATTTATTCAAAAATAGACAACATCAAGAGAAGAATCTCCAATAGAGTCACCTACACGTTCCCTACACTCAAAAGAGGAAGTAAATAAAATGGAGAAAATGAAGAACTAGACCAAGTCCATATCTGACTGGTTCAAGAGAGTTATCAGGTCTTGAAGAAGTAATTTAAGGCTATGATTGACATGTGTAAAGAATTCTCAAAACTATATTTGGCCACATACCCAAAGTTGGAGAGCATGCTCAAGCTCTCTCGAGCGACCTGGGAGAAAGAGTTAGCCCTACCTAAAGAAGACCACTAGCTACTAGAGGCATTACTAGTAAATTTTGAGTATAGAAAGGGTGTCTTGGGACAGTCACCGTTTGAATTGGAAGCCCAGCTTGAGTGAATCATGGATCATTGTTGGCCTCCTACAATGATTTTAACAACTCAACCTTTACAACCATGATTCAAAGATTGGACATCCGACCTGAATAGCCATCTTAACCATCATGAAGGTACATTTAAATTGTCAACCTAGGGATGTGAACTTGAAATGGGTCAGCACAATATGTGCACTAGGAACTTCAAAGTAGTCACCTTCAATCTACAACTAGGAAAGACTTAATGCTAAAAGTAAATTGCATGAAAGGAAACAAAGTAAATTTTGAACATCACTCAATCAAATTTAAACTAAACTTGCATAACAGGAATGAAAATCTAAGCAGCAAACAAGAAACTACTATGCCTGCCTTGGCTGCAAGAACAATCACAAAATGGACTTCTAGTGGCTGTAGGAACAGTCAATGCTAGATTCTTACTAAGAACTAAATAGAGGCTAATTATAATCTATCTAAGATAAAAAATTACTCACCAAGTGGGCCCCCTTGGATGAGTATCCTCTAAAACCAGTACAAACTTAGATTAAACTCAAATGCTCAATTCAGAATCTCATTTCATTTCTTGGAAAAATGCAATTACAAAAGAGTAGTCACCTTCAATCTACAACTAGGAAGCTTACACAATAATTTGGCAATCAACCCCTTAAGAAGGAGGATTTGAACCTTATTTATCAGCAATAGGGCAGTCGACTCCCACTAACTTAGAGGATGACATTTACGGAAAGTGGGAAAGAGAGTGGAAGAGCGGTTACGCATGCAAGGGAATCTATTCAGAGACACAGGTCCAAATGTGGACTCGACCACTACAGTAATTCCTGCATTGCTCAATGTTGTTAAAGATCGGCACAAGGCGGCTACATGCAGTTGACAAGGGAATCTTTCGCCGTCATTCTCTAGTTGACCATCATGCGCATCCTCTGCATGAATAGTTGGTGACTACATTCCTCAACTTAGCATTTCCAATCAAGTCTGCATGGAAATTTCATTACAGATAATAACTGCATAGCTAAAATTATCTTAAATAACATCCATCAATCACATGCAAGATTAATATAGATAGTTCACATAATAAGTCAAATATCATTAAAACTCGCAGAGAGGGAATTAAACCCAAATGTCTTAAGGTTTGAAAGAAACTATATAAAAGTGTCAAAATCTAATATCAAAGTTCATGATAACTTCAGCAAATAGACCATGGATTCTTCCCATAATTAACCCAAAAACTAGACTCATCAATCATCTGGCTTAATGTGACGACTTCCTGAAGCTAATGACCGGATATGTGATGCCAGCATTGGAGTTTGATCGAGAGCTTATAAAGTGTGAATTCCATAAGAGGATAGAAAAAGAAGTTGGAGATACTTTGTTGATAGATTTCATGGATTTATTTGCATAGGCCTTCTTTGAGTTAGAATAGATGGTTAAGGTACCACTAAAGTGCATAGAGCATCGAGACAAAATGACAGAGGAATTCAAGAGGGTCACATTCCAGATCTGTAAATGTGACCTATAAGAGTAAAAGAAGTTGTTGGTCTTAATTGGAAACATTTTTGAATATTCTATAGCACAATAGGAAGCTAGAAACCCCATCATAGATGATGAGTATTTGTTAAAATAGCTAGAAAATCCAAAATTAGCTAGAAGAAAAAATAGACTACAAGACAAAATAGGGAAAAGTCTAAGTAGTCTGTTTTATATTGTAAATTTTTTTACTCTTATGGGGTTAAGTGAAAACCATAAACTAGAATTAATCTAAGCCACTCATTGTAAAGAAATCTTGACCATTCATTCTACTTTTTGAAAACTATAAATAAGAGCATCCTCTCACTTTCAAGGAGAGATTACTTGTTGTGTAAAGGAATTCTACTACAATGTACAAGAAGAGCATTGAAGTTGATGGTTTCTGGTGTATTTCTCTTTATGTGTTCATGATTATATCTCAAAAAGATTTTTTTAGCATTATTTATTTAAATCTAAGTTTATTTTATATTGGTAGTTCATGTTGAGCTTTAATAGTAGATGTATGTTGCAGTGTTTGATGCATTTCTAGCTCATACTTTTTTGTAAATTTTTGATGAAAAAATATTGTGTAAAGCTAGTTTGAGCTTCCTTTTATGCTACACCTGAGTTCAATTGTATGTTCATGCTTCATGGGTGAATGCACAATCTGAAAAACTGTAAAGAGCCTTAGAAGATTGCACTAGTTTTGTGAAACTGTAGGTTGTCCTTGGTTAAGAAAAACTCATTTTAGAAGTCTATCCACTATAGCCTCAACCATTGTTACTATTTAACATAGTTTCAAACTTAGGAAAACTTCTAAACCCTTCAATATTTTGAATTTTATTTTATAATTAAATCAAATATACAATTCCAACATCACGATATAGCTAAATCGGATGATTTAAGGAAGTTTTAGACTGTTGTCCAAGAATTTACTATCATTGTTCATCCATTTCCAAAATTATAAAATTTTGTTATTGTGAATGCTCTTCCTAGACCTATTCAAACATGAAAAAACAAGTGATCATTAGTTAAGAAACAAGTAGAAACTAAGCATTCCCTATGAAATTTATTTAATCATAAGAACATGAAAACAAAGTAAAATAGTAAATAAAATACTAATGAAATACTATTATAAATTCTCAAACCTGCATCCCATAGGGGGATTGGTGCTCCTTTCATGTGGAAAGAAGTCCTTTCCCAATCCCTTGATAAGCTTTGTATTGATGTGTGATGAACAAAATGTCAATAACCTAGCTATGATTGAGAAATTATATGCTTATAGTAATCTAACTTGTGGATGATATTTTGGATAATGACTTTGTATGAGATTGTGGATCCTCTTTCAATAGAGAAGGCCTATATTTATTAGGAAGAAGGGTTGAAGAGTGAATAATTGGGAGAATGTGGAATTAAAATTTGGACCAATGGCATTGTACCACTTGTCATCAAGCTAATGAATCTAGGAGGAAATGTGCTCACACATGTGTGAGCACATCTTGGGAAATGGGATGTGTAAGAGGAATGCATGCCAAGAGGTGGCTTGTGTAAGATGAGGTGTAAGAGCCTTTAATGCCAAGGTGGCTCAAAAAAGAGGACATGTAAGAGCTTTTAATGCCAAGGTGGCTCAAAAAAGAGGACAAAAGTTCTTTGGGAGGGAAATGTCAACTAGATGGAATATTCCAAGAATATGCCATTTTGAATGAAAATAGAGTAATTAGTAAATCAAATAACTTGATTTACATGTGCAACTTGGTTAGTTGACCAAGGTTGACTTACCTTAGGGTGGAGTTAAAAGCTAGAGGAATGGGGGATTAGTGTTAGGAGTTAATTAAATTAGGATTAATTAACTTAAGTGAAATTAGTTGATTTATGACATTTTATTTAAATGTTTGGATTTATTTAAATCAAATGAGAGGGTGGAAGAGCATTAGGATTTTAATTAAATAGATTGACTTACTTAATTAAAGGAAGAACATTAGGACTTTAATTAAATATATTGGTTTATTTAATTAAAGTACAAACATTAAAATTTTAATTAAATAAATTGATTCATTTAATTAAAGAAAGATGATGAAATAATCTAATAAATGTGTATTATCTGATTTTAGGAGAAAAATCAATGAATTCAATTAATTAAATAAAGGGTATTCAATTAATTGGTTAGTGTGGAAGTGATTAAGGAAGAATCGACACAAGTTAATTAGAATCAAGTGCATGATATCGATCATGATATTTTGAGTTTCTACATTTTTCCCCTATTTGAAGCGAGGTACCTATTGCGTTGCTTCAAAGAATAGCACTAGCGAGATCAAAATTCAAAAAAAATCTAATTTTTTTGGATGCCCCAGTGGAAAGAAGTACACTCGTACATTGCCCCCTTGAGAGATTGGGTGAGAAGTTTGATTTGAGGGTCAATCTCATGATAAAGAGGTTCAAGATGGATGTATGGATGGCTAGATAAACAAATCTATATGATAATGATGATGCAAATGAGATGAATTAAGATGCTGAGAATAACAAATCTATATTATCCTAAACATTTGAAATGACAATGCAATGGATGTGAGATGCATGATGTTACCTATTATGATGATATGTATGAATATGCAGGATGTAGATGGTTTGTGGATGACATGATATCATGTTATCCTAAAAGAGGATAGAAGAAATAAGATGATGAAAAAGGATCCAACAAGTCTATGATCTATCGAGACTTTATTAGAGATGATGATGAATTATGATGATGTATTTATTATCCAAGGATTGGGGTCATAAAGAGCTTACTTTCCTTATTTTTGATAACACACATAGATACGGTGCATCAAGGTATAGATGAACAAGATGGCATTGTATCTAGTGAGATGGAATTTGACATGACAAATAGGTAGGAGTATTCTTTTTCACACCTGATATATGAAACCCTTACAAGGATGTACTTTAGAAATTTTGAACATCTCGAACCAAAATACAAAGAGGAAAAACCTAACAATGTAATACTCAACAAGTTGTCCAAAACACCTTCCATACACACCTAATAAAGCAAGTATTCATTGAGGTTATATTACAAGAACATCCAACAAGCACAAAAGACAAAAGATAATGATCAATGCTCCATTCCTTTCTCTCTAAATCATTTGATTAGATATCATCAAGAGGTCATTAGAATAAGTATAATAAGATAAATCAAAAGAAAAGATCAAGTAAACAAAAAAGTTAATGGTCTTCATACTGCTAGCCAAGACTAAACTACGATGATGTCTGATGTTGATGTCCATTGTAGGAAGGATGCATCCTAGGACATGATGTTATCAGATGATTTTGGGACTAACTGTATGATAGAATATTGATTCCAAGATTTGACCAACTTGTTTACCTACTGACCTAGACTTGAGATCTTGACACTTGAGTTTTCACTTTTAACTACTAAGCTTGTGTCTGATTGTTTTGCTAAAGGATGAAAGTGACATTTGATTTAATATGAGTGGATGCTTATTGCAGGTGAAAGTGAAATGGGATGGATGATTTTGGGTTTTCTTAATGGTTTGGTATTTTGAAATGTTTTGAGGCTATTTTGGGATTTTGACATGTTTTACAAATGATTTGATTGTTTTAAAATTTTTAATGTTTTTGGTGTTTTCTAAGATTTATTAATGTTTTTGGATTTTGTGTCTCGAGGACCCATCAATAATGGTCTTGCCTATGTTTAAGCTTAGAGATGACATAGTTTGGATACCATGTTTTTGATGTTTTCTGACTTTTTGACCTATTTTGGAATTTTGACATGTTTCAGATGTTTTTGGATTTTCTTGTTTTTTTTTATTTTGTTTGGATTTTTTCAAGGATTTTATGAATGTTTTTGGATATGGATATGTGATGATATCAATGCTCTATTTTGGGATTTTTTTGGAAACCAATCTAGGTTTGATTGATCATATTGATGGATTTGTGATGATAACATCGTTGAGGATACACAACAATGCAAGGATAGTGTTAAGCAACATGAGAATTGGGAAGGATATCCTGAGATGATGATGGATTGGTTGGATTTGATTGATTAGTAATTTGAAGCTTGATTTGGAATAAATTTGTTTTGATGATTTTAGGTGACACTATAGTGCAAGTTAGATGTGACTGATATTGATTGTTTGGATTGATGTTCAATTAAAGATAAAGCTTGATAAGGAATATCTTCTCGTCAAAATATGCCATGGGTTGGTGATTTAGATTTTTTTTTCTTCCAAGTGTTTTTACCAATTTGATTTCCCATTTTCTAATGTTCGGATCACCACATAAGTTGGAAGATATAGATCAAGATTTATTTTTGAAGCAAGATGTAAATATCTACCCCAGTTTCTAGCAAAGTATGGAATGCCATGGATGGATGCTTGGATAGTTGTATGGATGGATGGATATGTATTATTTTATGATAAGATAAGGTATTCGAACAAAGGATGCTAATTTGGATAATGCCTTATGGCTTAGATTATGCTGGGTAGGATAGGTTCAATGAAAATGACCCATGTCAAGATGTTTACCATAAGTAAGTGTAAAGTGGACACCAAAATTTTATCAAGATCAAGATAATGTGGAATATGGATGTAGATAGATGCAGATGGATGGGATAAATGGTTCGTGGATGAATGGATTTAGTATGGATAAGATGGATGGAATGTTGGCTTTATTATAGATGTGATAAGATTCTTTCACCCAAAGTGGCACACATAGATGCTTGATTCACACATGACGCCTATTTGTGAACCCCTAAACCTACAAATGCACAAAGAAGTCAAACATTGTTAGTGTTAGTTCAAGAATGCATGTAAATATTTGAAGAATTCCCCATAAAATCCACCTATTAAGCTAAAATTAGGAAAATGAAGAGCATGAAACAAGAACTTGAATGAAATCCTAATTAAGCAAATGATTTAAAGATCTTATCGGGGAATTGGTGCCAATGATATGTTGCAATTGGCCCTTTCCCAATTCCTAATTGCAATGCTTGATTGAATGAGAGAAATGATCAAATCTCCAAAGAGATTTGAGCATAACCTTGATACAAAATATGAAATGTTGTGAATGCTTGGTTGAAGTGGGCAAAATTAGTTCTCAATTGTAGAGAGTAACTTTGCATATGAGTTGTGGATGAAGATTGAGGAGAAGAGTCTCCAATTTATAGATTTCAAAGATTGGAAGAAGAGTGAGTTTGAACAATGTGGGATCAAAGATCATCAAATGGCATTGTGCCACTTGTCCACATGTGATTGGATGAGGAATGTGCAAGTTTTGGCCAATGTGCCAATAAATGCAATTAGGTGGCATTTCAAACTTGAGAAATGACATGTTGAAGAGGGAAAAGGAATGGAGTTATTGTCACTTGGCTCAAGGTCAAGGACATGTAAGAGGCTTTTAGTGCCTTGTTGGAAGGACCAAGTCCATTTCAACTTTTTGAATTCAAAAGAGGAATATTCCCTTTTTGATGCCTTGTGAGAGAAAATAGGGGATTTAATAAATCAAAGTAATTGATTTATTGTGCAAGTTGCATTCTCTAGAAGATTTTAGTGAGAAGGATTAAGTTAAAGATGGATTTGATTAACTTAATGAAGAATTAGGTGATGTGACAATTTAGACTTAGATTTATGAATTGATTTAAGTAAGAAATTAAGAGGAAATGATTCATTAAATAATGATTTGATTTATTTAATAAAGGAGGAATGTGTTAGATTAAATCAAATAAGGTTTAATTCATTTAATTTAATAAGAGAACTTTAGAGAATTTAATCAAATAAAAAGATTTATTTTAATTAAAGAACGATGCAAGGTTGATTAAATTAAATTGATTAATTTAATCATTGAAAAAAGAAGACTTAATTCAATAAATAATGATTTATCAAGTTAAGGGATAGAAAGTTGAGAAGGTGATCTAGGAGGAAATGTTGTTTAGTAAATCAGGATCAGGTGTGCCAAAACGAATTTGTACATTTTCCATGTCTACATTTTGCCCCTCTTTGAAACAATGTACCTGTTGCATTGATTCAAAGAATAAACTGATGTGATCGAAAGTCCGAGATTTTGAAAAAAAATTTGGATGCCCCATTGCTGCCCTAGCAGAAGGATATTGCTGGATATTGCCCCTTGGAGAGATCGGACGAAAATTTTGAATTTTTGGATGGTCTCTCGAAAAAGATGACAAGGTGACCAGCAGGCCAGAAATGCTTCAGATTGCCAAAAAACTGCCTTAAAATACTGAAAGAGATGCAAAACGACTCTCAGTTAGACGAAAACGGGCTCAGGGGATCAAAACCCTAGCTGGGAGGTCAAATTAGGTCAAAAAACCCTAATTTTCAGGCTTAAATAGACCACGAGGGGTCATTTTCAATTCATTTTGTCATCCTAGCCTTCAGAAAATTGCAAATTTGAGCTCTGAGTTTGAGTGGAAATGATGCAACGACAGCTTCCCAGGCACTTGACGGAGAGGGTTCAGACACATCAGCGACCAGTCGGCGTAGGACCTGTGGTATGTACCCCTATCTATCTTTTAATTTCATCATTTTACGTGCATTAAATAGGGTTAAGAGTGTGTTCAAATTGCGCGGTGCCATATGGCATCGCGAAAAGTCCCTTATCGCACCCACGCGGTCCTGTATTGCACCGCATATGCAAACTGCACCGCGCAGGGCAGTTTGCAATTAGTCATTTTAGTTGGCCAAAAGTCGGCCACCTTCCATTCTTCACCGCGCGGGTCAGTTACAAAATTAGGATTTTCATTAAAAAGGACCGCATATGAAATGTGCACCACGTGGGTCACTTTGTGATTGGTAAAATGGCAAACTCCACCGTGGTGGTGCAGTTTGGAACTTTCCAAACAGTGCCGCATTTGCCAGTTTGAGGCAGATTTTGACTTTTAAACTTAATTTTTTTTGATACAACTGCTTTTCTTGTGCAGGAGGAGCCTGGCGTGCTCTACTCACGAGAGCACCAATGGCCAGTACTTGGTAGATTAACAGCTATGCCTAAGTTAGTCTAGGAGCACCTTGGTGCTATTGGCCTTTGGTATATTGCGTATGCCCCTCCTATTCGGGCTCACCTAGGCATGCTTACCACCCTGGTAGAATGATGGCATAGTGAGACCTTTTCATTTCATCTTCCTATCGGCGAGGCCACCATCACACTTGAGGACGTATGGTGGATCCTTCGATTGCCCATTCATGGGACCTGAGTTATCTATGATCCAGATGCTAGCAGAGAGGCCTATTATGGAGTGATGTAGATGGACATCATTGAGTTCTATGATGGTCAGATTGATTTGGAGATATATCGTGATCGTATGCATACGTATCGATTGATCATCGCTGCGATTATCTCAGGCCTTGTGGTACCTAATCAATGGGGCTGATATTTCAGTCCAGGATGGGGACTTGCATGGGATCAGATGGTCCATCAAAGGGAGTGCTTCGCCTAGGGACCGGTACTACTGGTGTCCCTTTATAAAGATCTTCATGAGTTTGTTTACATGGACAACAGGTCCATTGGGGCAGGAGGCACCTTGATGCATGTGTGGGGATGGGAGAGGATCCCAGTGCTTTACCCAGACATCACACCAGTTCCCCTAGAGATAGACGACCCCCTCGTTTGGCGATATGGTGGGGCACTAATGCACTTTTCATTTACTAGAGTAGGTGGTATTCCGTACTAGCGATGAGTTCTTGATGAGATGAGAGAGTTTGTCTGGAGGCCATGGATGGGTATTGGTCTATGGATAGATGATGATCAACAGCTCTTCTTCACCCAACAAAATAGATGGATGCAGGGGCAAGTGCATACCATGATTGAGAGGTATCTTCCAGACAAGGTTGCTCATCAGTTCGGGGAGGTATAGGATAGGCTAGACGATCAGTATGTGGCCATCTTTGCATGTACCACCAGGGAGATAGCATGGGGCCAGCCCATCCTAATAGATGAGGTAGTGTCCTCATTTAGGCAGCTTGTGGCTCGGCCATGGCCATATGATTAGGGGCTGGTAGATGCAGGGGTCACCACAGCTTACAAAGCATGGTTTAGACCTCCTCTTAGACTGATAGTTCTAGGTGGCATTGTCCCACGGTGCAGGCGCAGGGGTCGGTCAGGTGGCAGGGGGCACCTCCTCATTAGACACTTCCTAGGGATGGGGCTCAATAGTCACCTACCCGAGCAGGAGATCAGGATGGTCTGCTGAGGGTAGACCCTCAGCATCAGCCAGCAGGGCAGCCAGCAGGACAGCCAGCAGGGTAGCCAATAGGGTAGCCTAACCATCGAGATGTGTTGATCCAGTAGCTATAGGGGCAGATACAGGTTTTGACTATAGAGAGAGACTAGGCATGATCCAAGAGGAATTTGGAGATAGGTCGGTGATGGTAGTTAGAGAGTGTAGCATCCTCATCTTGAGCTAGATCGATTAATATTCGGAATTACCGAGAGGCTATCAGACAGGCCGAGTACTATTGGCATCATTATCGACAGGTAGTGCCATCAGACTGTTGAGTGCTAGATTTTTCTCAGTAGATAGGGAGGCGACTAGCAGAGGCACATGGTGAGAGATAGGATGGGGAGGGCAGCAACCAGCAGGGCCCACCTCCCTTTTGATCATGTGACAATTTCGCTTCATTTTTTATATGGGCTACAGTATTTTGGCCTTATTGTACCACGTATCCGATGGACACCTGATCCGATTCTGTATCATAACATTGATTTTTGATATATATATGAGATGATTCACTCCTTTATGATGTGAATGTGAATATGTGGTGTTATGTAATGAATGCATTTATTTTTATATTTTCCGTGCTTTAAATGATGTAATACATATTAATGATGGTAATGGATGCAAGTGGTAATGGTAATGGTTGTAGATGATAATGCATGATGTAATGATGTCTTAAGATGTTTAGAATAATGGATTTAATTTATTCCTCATAACTTAAGATATTGATATGCTATAATTCTCTTCTGATGTTTGACTATCTAGTGGATGCAGGATGTATGCATGAGCGATGTTTTTTATTACTGTTATGATACCTTATTAGTGTGGAAAGAAGATAGAAGAAACATAGAATTAATGAGTTAGTGAGGGCGATGGTGGTGATTTTGCATTGCACATAGGAATTAGGATTTTCAAAGGGTCAATTACGTTATGTTTGATAACACACTTAGGTATGATGCATCAGTAGAGGACAAAGGTTAAAAAGGGACTCATTTGGGAATTCTGATATGAGTGGGTTATCTGTGTAGAGGGGAGCTTCTGCTAGCTGATCTACAATGACTTTTCCTTTTATGGCTTTTCATTCTACATACTCAATATCATGTTCAGATAATATCATTACCCACTTAGCCATTCTACCTATAAGCGCTACTTTTGACAATAGGTACTTTAGAGGGTCTATTTTGGCAATCAACTTGATTTGGTATGCTAGCATGTAGTGTTTGAATTTCTGAGCCATAAATACCAATGCTAGGCAAGCTTTTTCTATTGACGTGTAATTGAGCTCGTGTCCCACCATTGTTCTGCTGATGTAGTAGATAGCCTGCTCGGTTCCCTTTTCATCATGTTCGGCTAAAAGGGCCCCCAGGGTGGCTATTGTTGCAGAGATATATAGGATTAATGATTTCCCCACAATTGGGGGCATCAACACAGGTGGTGTAAGTAGATATCCTTTTATTTTTCTAAATGCTTGCTCACATTTGTCATCCCATCTGAAAGCTACTCCCTTGTGAAGTAGGTGTGAATAGGCAATTTGTTTATCTGCCAATTGTGCTATGAATCTCCAGATGGACTAGAGTCTTCCTTGCAATCGTCTTAGTTGTTTTAACATTCTTGGTGCTTCCATTTCAAGGATTGCTTTTACCTTTGCAGGGTCCACCTCTATTCCTCTCATTGAAACTATGTATCCTAGCAGCTTTCCTGATTGTACCCCAAAGACATACTTCTTTGAGTTGAGTCTAACCTTATATTGTTCGAGCCTGTCAAAGATAGCACTTAGAGTTGCTATATGGTCTTGTCTCTTCTTTGATTTAGCTAGTATGTCATCTACATAATCTTCAACTATTTTATGAATCATGTCATGGAAGATTAATGTCATGGCTCTTTGGTATGTAGCTCCTACATTTTTCAACCCAAATGGCATTACGTTCCAACAGTAGGTGCCCCAAGGACATGTGAATGTTGTCTTGTGTTGGTCTTCTTTTGCGATCATTATTTGATTGTACCCCAAAAAGCCATCCATTAGAGAGAGCATCTCATGTCCGGCCATCATATCCACTATCATGTCAATGTTGGGTAGTGGAAAGTCATCCTTGGGACATGCTTTGTTTTGGTCTTTGAAATTAGTGTAGATGCGGATGCCCCCTTTTGGTTTTGAGATTGGTACGAGGTTTGATACCCATTCTGGATAGTTGATCGGGCATATGAATCCAACATCCAGAAGTTTATGCAGCTCAATCTTTACAAGCAAGGCTATTTGTGGGTGCATCTACCTTAGCTTTTGTCTGACTGGTTTTGCTCTGGGATAAATGGACAAATGATGCACGACCACTTCAGGGTCCAATCCTGGCATGTCTGCATAGGTCCATGCAAAATTTACCTTTCTCTCCTTTAGGAATGCTGCCAATAGTTCTTGTTCTTCTACTAGGAGGGATTTTGCATAGAAGGTAATTTGTGGTTCTGATTCTATTCCTAAGTCAATCAGGTTGCACTGTTCTACCAATACTACTGACTTCTCTTGGTGTAGAGCAGTAGGGGGGAGATTGAATCCTTCATCCTCTGGCACCTTGGGGAGGTTTTCACAATCAGATGCGTCCTTCATTTTTACTGTTTTATGGTTAGAGAGTGCCACAGTGTGGTTTTCACTCAATAACTCCGAGCTTATTCTTGATCTTTTTCTTTTGCAACTGAAGGACTCAATCATCTCCCCATAGTATGCTTGTGTGTCTAGAGTGATATCAAATCCTATTTTGTGATCTCCACATGGAACAGTATCCCTTAGTCCCATGAATTCTGAGAGAGCCTCATCGTTTTCGAATGAGTCTAGAATTGGCGGTCCCCGTTGGTCGTGATTGATGAGTTGGGGGTAGACTAAGGTGATTTGGTGAGTTGGTTGGATTGGCTCAGTGGGTGAGGCACTAATCATTAGTAGGGTGGAATCTTCAAAGAGTCTAGGTAAGCCACCTATGGTGTCATCGTCGTCACTACTACTACAAACCTCAGTTATGTCAGATGTGAAGTTATCGAGAGATAGGCCTATGGACATGGGTAATCTAACGTTAGTTGTCGAGAACTGAGGAGAGGACCTGACTGCCCTATTAGGAACACTTCTTCCACACACAGTTATACTTGGAGGGGTACAGCCGAGGGCAAGGTTCTGCATTCTTCTTTCTACAATGATGGGCTCCAACCATCCATCACTGTTTCTTCCTAGGCTTTCATTCTTGTTATAACCCATGTCAAATATCATTTGTAACCCTCTATTTGTTTCCTCCATGGGCAGGGTGGGAGTGGGTCTTTCATCTTGGTACAGAGTGTTTGTGATGTCTTCTTTGTCCACAGTTTCCTAACTGAGATCCCCCCAACTGTGGAATCCAGAAGGTTCTGTTCTAGTGCGAATAGGTGTTTGAATCAATTGTGGTTGCCCATGTGACCTAGGAGATTGTGGTAACTCTCCTACAATGAAATCATTTCTCTTCATTCTATAATCACCACATCCATTGTCCTGTATCATGTTCTTGATCTCGGATATGTCGAGTATGGTGGGTGTCTCTGTCGCAGAAGTGGAGGCGAGATTAGCTAGGTCTATGTATGAAGTGGATGGTCCTTCATCATTTTTAGGTACTTGAGGGATCTTGTAAAACTTGGCTTCCAAGTTTTTGCAATAGGAAAAAGGTTCGGGATCCCCATGTATAGTAATCTCCTCATTTTGATATGAGAACTTAATGCACTGATGATAGGTTGAGGTCACTACCTTCATTCCATGTATCCATGGGCATCCCAGGAGGATGTTGTATGGTAAATCAAGGTCAAGAACTTGACAGGTTGTTTCCACGGTTGCTAGCCCCACTTGGATGGGGATCTTGATAGTGCCCTAAGACACTCTTTCCTAGTCATCATATGCTCTTATTGTGATGCTTTTTTTCTTATTGATG
This sequence comes from Sequoiadendron giganteum, assembly GCA_007115665.2. Classification (NCBI taxonomy): domain Eukaryota; kingdom Viridiplantae; phylum Streptophyta; class Pinopsida; order Cupressales; family Cupressaceae; genus Sequoiadendron; species Sequoiadendron giganteum. The sequence continues at coordinate 466,589,463 of CM021105.1, forward strand.
GAATCCTTGATGAATCCCAATTTCTTTATAAGTTTCAAAGAACAAATATTAAGACCTGCACCACCATCTACTAGAACCCATTTGACTTTCTTTTTATGGATTAGGACTTGGAGGTGGAGTGCACAGTTATGAGATGGCTGTGGAAGGAAATATTGGTCTAAAAATGTGATGAGATTGGGGGTAATGATGTTACCTACCATAGCCTAAAATTGCTTTGTGTCAAGGGTGGCGACAACAGTAGATGTAGCTAGTACTTCATCCAAGATTTGTCTATGGGCGGCATAGATTTTTAGTAATTCCATGATGGAGATTTGAGCGGCTGTTCTTTTCAGCTGGTCAATTACATTGTAATCATAGGGGATGACCTTTGTGTTAGTAATGGGGGTCTTAGCAGGTGCCCTGACAATGGTAACTTTTCTGCCTCATGTGGTGACTCCACAGTCATTGTTGGCTCCCTTGTTGTTTATGATGGTGACCAACTCGTCTACACATCCGACTATTTCCTCGTATACTAGATTAGCACTAGCATATTTTTGTTTACCCTTATTATTCCCTTGGTTATTTCCCTGATTATTTCCTTGGTTATGATTCGGCATCAGATTCGTGTAGATCTTCAGGTCTTGGTTTCCAGCTGGCTGCTCGATGTTGATGACCTTATCCTCGATGAGGTCTTCAATGATATTCTTGCGTCTCATGCAATTGGAAGTGGTGTGTCCTTTGACTTTGTGAAAGTCACACAGGAGATTCTCATTATACCATGACGGTTTGGTCAGGGGCTCTGTGTATTGTTTGGAGATAGAGATCTTGATTAGGTTCTCTTTGACCAGTTTCTTCATGACAGACTCAATTGATTCGCCAAAGGCTGTGAACTTCCTCTTGGGGGGAAACTTGTTGCGGGGAGGTGGTCCTCCTTGATTACCCACATTGTTGAATTGACTAGTGGAAGCTGGTTATGACTGTGCTACTACCACATTAGTCTGCACATTGTTGTGATTATGATTTTGCGGTTGATGATGATTTTGGGTATTTTGCTTAGGAGCACTGATGACTAGCTTAGCATTGACCATGCCATCGTTCGTGATATTTTTGTTCCTTGACCATCTTCAAGGTTTATCATTGTAGTTCTTAGACGGGCAGTTATCCTATGGTGGAGTGAATGTTGGTGTGCCTCCTCGCGCAGTAAGGGCTCTTTCGATGTTGAGCGCCTTTGGAATTAGTTGATCGTAAGATGTGATGCACTGCATTTTTAGGTAGAATGCCAAGTTTTCATCTAGGTTGGCTATGATGGTGTAAACTTGTTGTTCCTCTAGCATGGTCCACTTGCTTTGATTGGCCTTGGATTGCCATCTTTTCAAGAAGGATGCGAATAGCTCTCCTTTTCTTTGTTTGAGTGCAGATAGTTCTTCTAAACTGACATCTGCACCCATATTAAAAGTGTAATTCTTAAGGAAAGCCTCTACAATTTCCTTGAATGTTTTAATGCCTGTGGGTAGGCGAGAAAACCATTCCATAGCTGGACCAGTCAGGCTTTAGGGGAAGAGCCGCATTAGATACGTGTCATCGTATGTGACTTCCATGTAGTGCACCTAAAATTCCCTAACGTGGTTTTCAGGGTTGCCCCTTCCATTGTATTTATCAAATTTGGGATCTCGAATCCCTTTGGGAACGGTACCATGGTGAGATTTCTATTGAACGGATAAGGGCACAAGTTGCTTGGTGTCCTTGTGGTTTTTCTTGCTTGTAAGTCCAACACTTTTTGTGAGAGCAATTTGATCTATGTTACGACATCCTTGCTTGGATCAGGAGGTGGGATGAATGACTGGTGAGGTGTTGGAGGTGTGTTATGGGTGGGGGGAGTACTGGTTAGCATTTGCTGCAAGCTTGGCTGTGTGTTTAAGGCCTGTTGGTAAGCTTGCATTTGTGCCAACAATGCCTGTTGTTGATCTTGCTATTGTTGTTCCAATACTGCTTGCTGTTGGTCCATCTGTTGTTGTTCCCATGAAGCCTGTTGTTGGTCAATCTGTTGTTGAGCTATTAATGCTTGTTGTTGGTCTAGCTATTGTTGTGCCAATAAATCTTTTTGTTTAGCTTGGTGTTGTGCCTGAAAGTCTTGTAGGGCTTGTTGGTAGGCTTGTAGGTGGATCGCTTGCAATTGCGCTTGGTATTGAGCTTGTGCTTGAGCTTGGGCTTGTGCTTGGGCTTGAGCTTGGGCTTGTGCTTGGGCTTGAGCTTGTGCTTGAGCTTGGGCTTAGTGCTTTTGTTGTAGTACTCTTTGTTGGTTGGCCTTTTGGAGGGTTTGGATTAGAGTGGTGAATGAATTTGTTGTGTTAGCTTTCAGTGGGATTGGTGGTGGAATAGGAATCATGCCAACTATCATGGCAGATGGAGGAATTGTGGTGGTGATTGTGATTTGGGTTGTTGGAGGGGTGTTTGAGATGATTGGTCCTTGATGAGGCATGCTTTGGGAGACTTGAGGACCAATAGATGCATTAACCATGGTGATAGGAATGGTTGCAATTTGTTGTGAGGATATGGGCAAAAGAAGCAGTTTCAAAGTGGTGGTTAGATTGCTTGGATTGGCAAAATTTTTGATGAGTAAAGGTGGAAGACCTATTCCAAGAGGTGATGCAGATGTGAATGGAAGTGGGGGAAGGGATGATGCACTTATTTGGAAAGAGAAAGGATTGATATCTTTCATTGTTCCAAGCAAGCCATCTTCCTCATGCGGTGGGGTAGTTGGTATGTTCAATTGATAGGCTCGTGTGGCATGAAATGAGGATGAACTAGTGGGATTATGAAATGTGAGTGGGACGTATGGGTGAGATGGGTTTTCTAGAATAGATGTAGCTAGTGTGGGGGTGATGATTGCTTCTTTATTAGCCACAAGGTGGTATTTTTGCAATTCCTGGAACATGGCACTCCCCTTGTTCACATTCAGGGAAGTTGGTGTGATGACTGATGTGGTGTAAAGTACTTCTTGATTGATGTTGGACAATGGGGATGCATCTGTATTAGTGCTTGCGTTAAGGTCAGGAGGGGGCATGACCCCTCCTCTTGCTATCGTATTTAGGTATTTGAACATAGCACTAACGATTTTGTGGTTCTCTTGATTTTGAATCATTTCCATGATTTCATTTGGTGTCATCCCCATGTCTTCATTTGTGTCATCCCCTTGATGACTCTCCTCTTGAGTATTTTGTGATGATAGGGGAGAGTTGCTTGGGGCATTGCTTGATCCCGCTAGGCTCACTTCGGTATTTAGATGACTCATGTCCATAGAAGCTGATATTTCTCTGATATTCTCCATGTCCTTCTTGTGTTGAGATCTTGTTTGGACCATAAAAAAATAGGGATTTGTTTGATCCTAATCCTTTAGGTTCAAAAGATAAGAACTAGGGAAGCTAAGAGATCAAAGATGGTGATAATGGTGATGGGTTAAAATGGATGGAGTGAGTGAGTGAAGCCTTTGGAGAACTTTTGAATGGTATGTGCTAAACTTTGTAAGGGCTTTTTGATTTGATTTGATTGTGATAATTTGACTAGATGTGTTAAGTCAAATAAGATTGTTGTGAAGTTGTTTTCCTTAGGAAGTTGTGTTATCCTAAGGGAACTTGCACAAAATGGATGAATTGACAAAGTGTGTTATGCCAATGTTTTGGAGAACTGATAGACTTTAAGAAGTTGTGTTATCTGAAAGAAAATTTGTCCAATGGTTTAAAGACTATGTTGGCTAAGTGTGTTTAAGCCAAGATATGATGATGTTGATTTAGCCCTCTAAGTTTAGCGTGATGATTGATTCTAGAGTTCTCAAAAGGTTTGATGATGAAATGAGACTTGATTTGATAGAGGAATTAATGGAAATGACAACTTTGATCTTGAACCTTAACCTAGGTGCGACTCTCTCTACAAAACCTCGGTATTAAAGAACATGCTTGACTTGCCTATGGGAGAAATGCAAACCTTTGGAAAAGTTCAAGATTTTGTTGGAAATAAAATGCGTACAATGCGGGATTGTTCCTTGAGGCCTTTTTTTAGAAATTGTATACAAGTCTCTCCCTTACTTCAAGGAGCATCTCAAGGCATTGCTCATGGATCTTTAGACTTACTTTCTTGAACTTTGGCTTTGGGATCTTAATCTTGCGGGAAATCATTGGAAACAACACATGTGTAATTCAATTGGTCTCTTTATCTTGGTTTAAATGAGGTTCCTTTTATCCAAGACACTTGCTTGCTTAGGTTTTCAAACTATATGTCTAGTGTCCCATTCTCTCTCTCATCCCACAATGTCCTTTATGCTGAAATCGAGGAAAATAGGGCAAAAGTTCCTTATGTTTATCCTTATTGGAAACAAATGATGGTAGAATTTGCACACTTAGAAACCTCTAGGAATGTGATTCCTAGGGAAAGCAAGAGCGGGAAAGTTCATCAATAGGTATTTGTTTCCCACAAGGTGTTTGAAATTTTAAGGTTTTCTGTGTATTTTTGTTTTCCAAATGTTTTCAAGATCAAGCAATGTGTTTTTTTCCAAGCACTTTCACACTCCTAGGTTGATGAGACAATACCTTGTTGGGTTTCCACTTGGATAAATCCAGCTGCACATATCTTGTGTGAATGGATAAATGCTTGACCACACTGGCTCCCCTCCACGCCACTCACTTATTCGGATCAGCCAAGCATTAGTACCCATGAATCTCCCATGGCATACTTTCCATTTCCACAACAAAACCACATGTTACGTGGGGCGGCTTCAAAGGACATAACCTTTTGCACCAACAAGATAGACAAGGTTTTGGCCTTTTTCTAAATAAAGGGTTCTAATTCGGGCATTTCATTCGTGGGGGATTATCCAACATTAGTGAGAGTCCATTGTTGTCCATCTCATTGGAATAATCCTCATGATATTGACCTTTATTCCAATATCCACACCTATATCCTAGGTGGAAGTCACTTGGCTTTAGTGTGTTCCTAGTTGGGTTGTTCCCTTGGGTGATTACTTTTTCCCACAAGGCAAGCCCTCTAAGTTAACAAAAGCGAGCTAACATATCTTGTCGTTCACACAACCTTTGTTGAAAAACAAAGGGGAAAACCTCCACAATATGTTATGCTCACACTCACATGCTTTGTTCAATTTTATGTGCCCAAATCAAAATGTGGAGGCAATCTTTTTTGACAAGTTAATATCACTAAAATGCTTTTGACTCTCAAGATCGCTACAAAGCATGAGAGAAGCGCATACGCATTTTAGTGATGTTAATTTGTGAAAAAGTTTGCAAAACATAAAAGACACTTGTTCATTTTAATCTTCAAAGCAATGATGAATTCTTTTTAAAAGCACCAAATGAAGTGTGAGTTTTCCTTGTTCAATTTTAAATCCAAATCGAAAACTAGTAAGTGTCTAAAATTCTTTTTAGTGCCTTGGCAACTTTAAAAAAACAAAGTTTGTTTGTTCTTTTTAGATCCCAATGAAAAATTAGTAGCCTAAGGTCAAAGATATTAACAAATTTTCAAGAAGTGTTGAAGAACACTTAAGTGTTTAGAAACACTTTGCACAAAATGAACATGAAAATTTAAACATTTTTTAAAGCCCAAAGTAAAGTTATTTTTTCCTAAGGCCAAAGACTTAAAAAAATTTCTCAAGAAGTGTTAAAGAACACTTTTAGTGTTTAGAAACACTTTGGGTTTGTGAAGGTAACGTGATTATGAACTTCTCCATTTGCCTCCATCGTGCAAAATAATAGAAAAACAGAGAGTGAAAAAAGGAAAAAACAATAAATCAGGTTAATATTAAAAAAAATATTCAAATTTAAAAAAAAACTGGACTAATCCCGTAGTGGAGTTTAGCAAATGCGGTGCTCCTTAATGGGTGTGGTGCTTCTTAAAAACAGATGTGGTTCTATACAATGCCACACAGTTGACTAGCTGCGGTGCTCTACAGAAACAGAGACCTTGGGTGTGGCGGAGTATTACACGCGATGGAGTTTGGAAGCGGCAGTGTTTGGCAAAATTTGAAATTTGGAGTGCGAGAAGCAGTTGCAGTGCTATATGGTGTCACGGGCTTCGGGAGGTGTGGTGCAATATAGCGCCGCATATGAGTCAGTGGTGCAATACAGCGCCACATGTCTGGTCCGTGGTGTAGTTTCCTATATATGACCAAAAAACGTGAAAAAACCGCAAAATTTTGAAATAAAAATGTATCCAATATGAACAAGCCCTCCTTCTAGCGCCAAAAATGTGAACCCCTAAACCTGCAAATGCACAAAGAATTCAAACATTGTTAGTGTTAGTTCAAGAATGCATGTAAAGATTTAAGGAATTCCCCATAAAATCCACCTATTAAGCTAAAATCAGGAAAATGAAGAGCATGAAACAAGAACTTGAATGAAATCCTAATTAAGCAAATGAGTTAAAGATATTATCGGGGAATTGGTGCCAATGATATGTTGCAATTGGCGCTTTCCCAATTCCTAATTGCAATGCTTGATTGAATGAGAGAAATGGTAAAATCTCTAAAGAGATTTGATCATAACCTTGATACAAAATATGAAATGTTGTGAATGCTTGGTTGAAGTGGGAAAAATTAGTTCTCAATTGTAGAGAGTAACTTTGCATATGAGTTGTGGATGAAGATTGAGAAAAAGAGTCTCCAATTTATAGATTTCAAAGATTGGAAGAAGAGTGAGTTTGAGCAATGTGGGATCAAAGATCATCAAATGGCATTGTGCCACTTGTCCACATGTGATTGGATGAGGAATGTGCAAGTTTTGGCCAATGTGCCAATAAATGCAATTAGGTGGCATTTCAAACTTGAGAAATGACATGTTGAAGAGGGAAAAGGAATGGAGTTATTGTCACTTGGCTCAAGGTAAAGGACATGTAAGAGGCTTTTAATGCCTTGTTGGAAGGACCAAGTCCATTTGGACTTTTTGAATTCAAAAAAGGAATATTCCCTTTTTGATGCCTTGTGAGAGAAAATAGGGGATTTAATAAATCAAAGTAATTGATTTATTGTGCAAGTTGCATTCTCTAGAAGATTTTAGTGAGAAGGACTAAGTTAAAGATGGATTTGATTAGCTTAATGAAGAATTAGGTGATGTGACAATTTAGACTTAGATTTATGAGTTGCTTTAAGTCAGAAATTGAGAGGAAATGATTCATTAAATAGATGATTTGATTTATTTAATAAAGGAGGAATGTGTTAGATTAAATCAAATAAGGTTTAATTCATTTAATTTAATAAGAGGACTTTAGAGAATTTAATCAAATAAAAAGATTTATTTAATTAAACAGTGATGCAAAGTTGATTAAATTAAATTGATTAATTTAATCATTGAAAAGAGAAGACTTAATTCAATAAACAATGATTTATCAAGTTAAGGGATAGAATGCTGAGAACATGATCTAGGAGGAAATGTTGTTTAGTAAATCTGGATCAGGTGTGCCAAAATGAATTTGTACATTTTCCATGTCTACACTATTTTCTAGGTTTTCAGCATGGTACCTGTCTAAAGTGCCACCATAGTGGTTTTCACTAGAGGATGATTTTTTTTTTATCTTTACTATTTTAATGATTTTTTGTTTTTATTTTTGCTGAAATATTTTAAGCTCATGTTGAATCACCTAGTGGTACTGATGTAGATGCCTCTATCAAATTTTTCCATTGATATCCTACTTGAAAAAGTTTCTTTTCCAAGATATGTGCACTTGAATGCAACTTTTGAGATTCTTGATCTACCTTTTCGATATCAAAGTTAACTATGTCTTTGTGCACACATCACAATAGAATACCTTCTAAATCCTTATGATGAAGGGTTGTTGCCAATACATGGTTAATGTGAGAATTGGATTTCATGCATGGATGAGTGGATGGTGGTGTATTTTTAGGAATAAAATATGTATTGGTTGATAGTTTAGAACCTTTGACTCTCCAAAAATGGGAAGATTAGCAATAATGGGGGGATACGGAAGTGTGCATGCAATTAGGCCCAAAAACTTGATATACTTTGTACATTGCTTGAGAAGCCTACATTTTCCTTTGTGGACATCTTTGATGGATACTTTTCCCTTGTTTATTTTTCCCCATATTTTCTTTGACTAATGGAGTTTGATAGGGATAAGCATTCCTTGTCTTCTTTGGTATCCACTTGTATTTGATTTTCCCTTCATGCTTCACTACTTCTTTTTCTTTGATAATGTTCTTTGTGCTTTGATTCAAATCTTTCTTTTGATGTTGGTCCCACTTCATAGATGGGGTGATGGGTGGATGAAGATTCATTATGTGGTGGGTTGTAGTATTGGCATTGGCTTCATCATAAGGATTCTTCATTCTCCCTATTTTTGTGTTTGCTTGAGATGAAGTTTCCCCTAGTTGTATAGAGGTATCACTGATATGTTTAGATCCCTTAATTTTTGAATAACCAAGACCTTGATAGTTAGGATTACCAATAATCTACACTAGTTCTAGGACACCCTATTCATGTAGACCTAATCCTTTTCCTTGATAATTCATCTATTCAAAAAATTTATTTGCAATAAGATATGATTTAACTTGGAAACAAGAGGCTAATCCTCCTTTGCTCTATCGTGGATCTTCAAAGGTGATAGCTTCTTCATTGATAGAATATCTTTCCCTAAAAAATGTAAGTGATCCAAGTTTATAAGTGATAAGATCCTCCATAAGTGGGATAACTTCCTAATTCATATATTTGGTTTGATCTTGTGAAATATAAGATTTTTGATGATTCACTATCCATATTAAAGTCTTCCTCATGATTTATTTTTGATATGCCTTCACTCAATGTTTCTGATTCACAAATTTTGTAGAAGCCTTCTTCATGACCCATTCCTGATATGTCTCTAGATTTTTCTATATCTTGATCATGTGTACAAATGTTAAGAGTAGGAGACCCTTGTTCCTTGGTAATGATATCAAGAGTATGGGACTCTTTTTTTGAATGAAGATCATCTACGTGTCCATCCAATGAAAGAATCTCATGGGATGATGGAGGAGTATGTGCTATATGGATATGATCATCATTTGTGAAATATTTTATAGATAGGAGAGTGCCCATTAGATCATTTTAGTATTGTGGAGAGAAATTCTTGATCTTGGTTATGTTGGAATTGCTTTCGACATACTCTGGATCAAGTTCTTGACATGGGTCAATTTCACAGGATGGATTTCTTACAAAGGGTTCCTGGACATTGTCATTACGTATGGGAGGTGGCTCAATATCCTATTGATCTTTGAGTGGATTTGGACCAAGTGTTGAGTTGAGGATTCCTTCAATATTCACAACCATGAGATCGAAGGATGTTAATATATGTCTTGGAAAGGACCATTGTTCGACTTTGGTGAAAGGTGAAAGATGATGATCACTCTTTGGAATAAACTCTTGAGATATGTCCTCTAGCTCATTAGGTGATGTAGATACATTGTCAACATGATCATTGGTAGATGGATCTTTGATTATGTCAATAGGATCAAATAATTCTAACACTCCTTGAAATAGATCATTGTTGGAAATTATTGGTGAATTTTGATCATATCAAAAAGTGACCCTTGATGCATGTTGATTTGATCATTCGATGAGGTAGAAAAATCTTCAAGGTGCTCATTTATGGATAGATTTTGATCATTATTTTAAACAATTATGGTGGAGAGATTGTCAATGTTATCACTAGTGGTTGAATCTTGATCATTATCCTCAACATTTATTATTTTTTGACCAATAAGATCTTGGATGAGATTTTTGAGTTGAATACAATTTGATGTTTTATGAATATTTTCTCTATCATACTCACAATTAGATCCACCCCTATTCCAAGGGAAGTTTAGGAAAGAGTTTAAATCACTTACCTTTGGAAGAGTGATTAGTTTTTCATTAACTATCTTTCTTAGCACTGATTCAATTGACTCTCCAATAGGCATGTATTCACATTTGTGATCTTGTGAGATCTGTGTTTGTTGAGGTGATTCTTGTTGTGATTGATCTTGGAGATGTGGTGATTGGGTTTTTTGTTGATCTTGATATCCAATCCCTTGAAATTGTGGATATTTCTCTTGAAGTGGTTGTGGACACAACTCAATTTTTTGATGAGATAATCCTTCTATAGTGTGTAGGTTTTTGGGTGGAGATGTCTCTTGGTGACATGAATCAATTAATTTCCTAAATGAAGAAATTTGATTTCACAAAATTTGGTCTTGATTTTGATCTTGATATCCTTGATATAGTTGATTTGGTTGTTGAGCAAGCATATTTGTAATGTATAATTGTGGTGTTTGGATGGGATCATGGCCAAATTGATTTTGGACAATGTTTTGATTTGGAAGTATAGGTTGAAATTGAACATTGTTGTGGTTTGGAATCATATTTCTTTTATTTAGGTGACTTTTATTTAGCATGAGGTTACCTTGACTTGGATCAATACATTGATTTGTCAATATATTTCCTAGATTTTGAACAATACTGGTTTGATTTGCAAACTTATTTATCCCATAGTTCACCAAGTGTGGATTTGATATGTTGATGTATGGTAAGATTGTACTTGGTATATTCATATTTGGTATGTATTGATTTGGTGGGATAATTTTATTTTTTTGAGGACTCATGCATTGATCATTTGGTTGATAGATTTGTAAGTTTTCTCTTTGATTTAAATCTACCATTGGGAAAGGTGGTCCAAAATTTAGATTGGGAAAACTCACATGTGTTGTATCATTGAGGTTTTTAGGAGGCAATGATCCTATGTTTGGATTGTATAAATGTGAGTTTTGATAATCTATTGGTATTGTAAGGCCTTGATAGTTCGGTTGACTTGGATTACTCATGATGTATGAATCGATTTTATATTCCATGTTTTTCTTGTGTTTTGACCTTGTTGAAAAAGTGAACCTCTAAGGTGTTTGGGACCAATGATGAGATGAAAGATGAAAGGGTGAGTGATATGGGTGATGAGCCTTTAGGAACTTTGGAGGAGTACTATACTTTAGCACATTTGGATTTTTTACTTTTGATTTGGTTTGATTTGGATTTGATTTGGATTTTGGATAGTGAACTCATAAACCCCAAGATGTTGGATGTAATCTTGGAGTAAACTTGTCCACAAGGTGATAATTTAACTAAGTTTATGAAGAAGGATTCATCCACACACACTTATTCAAAGAAGATGATTTTTTATTTTGATTTGAAGGATTACCAAAAGTCTAGCATGAATGATTTTTCCAAGATTCCAAGAGTTATTTTGTGAGATGGGATTTGATTGATTTTTGGGGGATGGATGAAAGTGTTTGATTTGATCCTAGATGAACCTAAGAGGAATTTGTTTACATGAACAATTTAGTGAAGAATATGTTTTTCCCTAAGAGTATTTCAAACCAAAAGACCAATATTCGCATGGAAAACCATATGACCAAAAGATAGCAAGCACATGTGTGGGGTTCAATTGATTTCAGATTGATTAATGAATTTTTTTTACCACATCCACACTTCTTGCTTAACTTTCAAACTGTATGTCTATGTCATAACCCCTTTTCATTCCACAAGGTCCATTATGTGAAAATCAAGGATTCAAGGGCATAGTTTCCTAGGTTGACTTTAGAGAGAAAATTGAGGTATAGACCTAAATATTTAGAATCCTCTAAGGATAGAATCCCTAGGGACAAGTAGTAATATGTGGACTTTTCAAAGGTATTTTCTCTTTGCAAAGGGTTTGAATTCTCATGACCTCATTGAATTTTTGTTTCCACATTTTTGAGATTTCAAGAATAGAGTTTTGATTATGAAACAATCCACAACCCTAGGATAGAAAATACAATATTTATTGGATTCCCACTTGGATTTCTCCAATTGTGCTTATTCAGAGTGGATTATTAGAAGCTTGACCACACTAGCTCCCCTCCACACTAGCGTGACACTCACTTCTATGGGTCAGCCAAGATTCAAGTTATCATGAATCTCCCATGACAAACTCTTAATCTCTACTAAGAATTGCAAGTATTTGGGATGGCTTCAAAGGTCCGACCTATTGACACCAACAAATAGTTAGGGATTTTGGATTCTACACAAATTGGTTCAAAATTAAGGCACCTATTCAGAAGGCCACACAAGAGGCAAGATCAACCCATATATAGAGTATCACCCGCTTTTTCGTAGGAGCTCCGATAATGCTAAGATTTCCTCAACATTCAAATTTATATATTGGTTGGGAGTAGCTTGGCATTAGGATTGTTACCAATTTGAGTCATTCCCTTGGGGTAGTACTTTTTCCCACCAAGGTATGCCCTCTAAAGTTAAACAATAGCGAAGAAGTGCATTTGTAGTTTGAAAACCCAACACATTTAGGAGGGAGCACACACAATTCATTTTCTTCACACTCACATGATTTGTCCAATTTTAAAAACCCAAATTTAATGAAATGTGGAAGAAATATTTTAGACAAACTAATGCCACTAAAATTCTTTTGATTCTCAAGATCATTGTGAAGCGTGAGAGAAGTGCATACACATTCAAATGACAAGATTTTGTAAAGAAGATTAAAAAAAAGATAAAGACAAGTTCATTTTAAATCCTCAAAGCCAATAATGAGTTCTTTTTAGAGCACCAAATTTGAGTGTGAAGTTGATTGTTCAATTTTAATCCAAAATAAATCTAGTGAGTTTCTAATATTCTTTTTAAAAAACTTTGAGAAAAAGAAATCTTTTGTATGTTCTTTTTTAAAACCCAAATGAGATATAGTTGAGTCCTAAACTAAAAGGTAACAAGATCATAAAGATTGGGTTATAGTTGTCCCCAAAGTGTTTAAAAAAACTTGCTACAATCATGAAATAGTGTCATAGCCTTCTCCTTGTTTCCTCTTCTTCTTTATCACCTAACCTGTAAAATTTGATCAACCTACAAAAATAGAGCCACAAAACAAGTCAAAGGTCAAAAAATATCGAAACAAAAGGAATAGGCTAAAATAAATTTGAAAAATGATTTTTACCTAGACCCAACGTTGTTGTCTACACATGTGTCACTATTCTGAGTTTTCAGCATCACTCTGCTAAAACTAGTGTTGCTCTATGGAAAAATAGAGACCACACTTGCATCAATATTTTCTTCAACCTCTCTCTCTAGAGTTTGATGAACACAGCATCAAGAAAATCACTATAGTTTCACCCTTTGGATACAAAGGTAGAATCGCTATATAGCAATGTTGAAATGATTGCATTGTTGTTTCTCATGTTCAGTGTCGTTGTGTATTGGAAGAACATAAAATATAAAAAAACAATGGAAATAGAAAAAAAAAATGTTAATATTGAGATTTATGTCGTCCCTCTAGTGCCAAAATGTGAATGCTCTTCCTAGACCTGCTCAAACATGAAAAAAGAAGTGATCATTAGTCAAGAAACAAGTAGAAACTAAGCATTCCCTATAAAATTCATTTAAACATAAGAACATGAAAACAAAGTAAAATAGAAAATAAACTACTAATGAAATACTATTCTAAATGCTCAAACCAACATCCCATAGTGGGATTGGTGCTCCTTTGATGTGGAAAGAAGCCCTTTCCCAATCCCTTGATAAGATTTGGATGGATTTGTGATGAAAAAAATGTCAATAACCTAGCTATGATTGAGAAATTATATGCTTATAGTAATCTAACTTGTGGATGATATTGTGGATAATGACTTTGCATGAGATTGTTGATCCTCTTTCAATAGAGAAGGCATTGATTTATAAGGAAGAAGGGTTGAAGAGTGAAGAATGGGGAGAATGTGGGATTAAAATTTGGACCAATGGCATTGTGCCACTTGTCATCATGCTAATGAATCTTGGAGGAAATGTTCTCACACATGTGTGAGCACATCTTGGGAGATGAGATGTGTAAAAGGAATGAATGCCAAGAGGTGGCCTATGTAAGATGAAATTTAAGATCCTTTAATATGAAGGTGGCTCAAAAATGAGGACATGTAAGAGATTTTAATGCCAAGGTGGCTCTAAAAAGAGGATAAATGTCCTTTGGGAGGGAAAAGTCAAGTGGATGGAATATTCCATGAATATGCCATTTTGAATGAATATAGAGTAATTAGTAAATAAAATAAATTGATTTACATGAGTAACTTGGTTAGTTGACCAAGGTTGGCTTACCCTAGGGTGGAGTTAAAAGCTAGAGGAATGGGGGATTAGTGTTAGGATTTAATTAAACTAGGATTAATTAACTTAGGTGAAATTAGTTGATGTATGACATTTGATTTAAATGCTTGGGTTTATTTAAATCAAATGAGAGGGTGGAAGAAGATTAGGATTTTAATTAAATAAATTGATTTAATTAATTAAATGAAGAATACTAGGACTTTAATTAAATATATTGGTTTATTTAATTAAAGGAAGAACATTAGGATTTTAATTAAATAAATTGATTCATTTAATTAAAGAAAGATGATGAAATAATTTGATAAATGTGTATTATCTGATTTTAGGAAAAAATTCAATGAATTCAATTAATTAAATAAAGGTTATTCAATTAATTGGTTAGTGTGGAAGTGATTCAAGAAGAATCGGTATTATTTAATCAAAATCAAGTGCATGATATTGATTAGGATATTTTGAGTGTCTACAGTTACAGAACCAAGAATTCCATACTTAGTCAACCGTAAATGTACCTTGTGATTACCGAAAAATAACAATAATCAACTGAAATCCTTTTGCAAAGTCATGACCTTGCACCTGAGAGACCTTGGGATATTGTTTGCAACTTGTTTGCAGGGAATTATCTTTCAAGAGAGGCATCATACTTGTGTTTTTTCTTTGTTGACAAGTGTAAAAACACCCATCAACATTCTCAAATATGTTCTATTCATATTCATTATACAAATCCACACACTTAATGTTGACTGTATAATTGGGGTTCAAGCTGAATACCTCCACAATTTTATCCCTTGTTACCTCAAGGATTGGAGCTCTATTATCACTCCCAATCTTCCTATAATTGGGGTCATAGTGTTTTGCAAGATTTAACATCACATCCACATCCACAAATAAATTAGGAGCTACAATCCTTCCAAATTTTAGACCCCATAGGTATTTGGCCGACTGCCTAGCATATCTTCTATTAAAATCATATAAGAATAACTCTCACCCATTATGTGGTTGAGTAGGTTCTCCAATTCCACCAACAAGTTCAATCAATTTTCTTGTTACAACAACCTACCCTATGGTTCTCTTTCCAATCTGTGACCCTCCATCATTTACATCCTCAAAGGCACCTTTCATGAATCTTTCATGGGTTCTCTTCTTAAATTTTTGCTTTACAAGTGATTCTAGTGCATCTAGATTAAGTGTGGATGTAACATCCTAGGTTTAGGTCTCTTTACCCTCTTCTGTTTGGGTTTTATTTTTGGCCTAATGCTTGAATCTCTAGGTTAACTCATTTTCATAGTGCAATGGGACTTGGGTTTACAAATTTTAATTCACCGAAAAGACCCTACTAGTTTATACCCTCAAGAAACAAATTTGCAAAACAAAACCCTCCCACCCCTCATACAAATCTTACTAACCCAATAGAAAATGCACAATTCACATAACCTAACAAACCCTAATCCTTAAAGCTTTCAAACTTTTTACTAATTTCCCAAAGTAGCTTAATTCAACATAATTGACTTAGAGAAGTTTGATTATTTGCTTACTCAGAGAGCTCTTTTGTTGTTAATGCCTTATGTAACTATTTTCTAGATCTTTTCATGTCATTTCCTCAAACTCAATTAGCTCTTTTTCCCTTGAATGATTTTGATAATGAGAAGAAAACGATACAACTACCTTCTTTATGGCTAGAGGGTGGAGTGTATCACCATTAATGGTTGATAGAAATCTCATGCGAGCGAGCTGAAACTTGGTCATTTGAGTTTAAACCTTGGTTGTTTGATCATTTTTTTTAAAAACCATATCAATGGCTCTCCTTTCATCTCATCTCTTTCTTTTTGTACTCAGCGATGTTCCTTTGATGATGCCACATTTCCTTTATTCTCCTTAGTCACCTTTTGTTAGGAAGCCATTACAAATCACTAATTCATTCTTTGTTCCTTTGGATGAATCTGTGATGGCTCAAGGTGGCACAGTGGGCAATAGACTTGACAGTCTATTTCTCATCAAGGATGTTCATCTTCTTTCATGTGTCCTATCAAGGATATAAAAGACACGTGAAATAGTATCTTAACCATTAGATTAAGGTCCTCCTTTGACTATATTGATCACCCTTCATGCATCACTAATTCATATCTCAAGTTCCAGGTCATATCAGTAATGGGAAAGAAGTGGAAATGGAATAGGATCTAGCTTTACACACATATTTCAAAATCAAAGGCATAGGAAGCATCGCCCATAGAAACACCTCATATCAGCAATGGAACATTAGAACAAAAGACCTCATTTCTCATCACTGATTTGGAAAAGATAAGCAAGAAACTATCTGTGATGAGCGATGGAAGAAAATACAAAGAGCTTATAAGGTCATTGTGCATCGTTGATATAAAACTCAAAAATCATAAGAAATTAGCAATAGAGAAGTAGGGCCAGTGATATAAAGGAAATCACTCACACCATGCATCACTAATGTGAAACTAAAGGTTTCAAACCTATCTACAATGAGTGATACAAAGGAAAATGGCTCATCATGCATCATTGATTCAAGACAAGTAATAGAGAAACAATTCGCGATGACCAATGCAGAAAGTGATGGGTGAAAAATTAAGTGAAGTATTTTAGCATGTGCTCACATGTTATTTTATAAAAATGGGACCAACTAGGAGCAACATAATATAAGGCCTTAGAAAGACTTAAAACATTTTATGCAAAGGATATAAGGGCCAAATACTTAAGATTTTCCACTTTATAAAAATCAAGTCCCCAGACCAAGGTAAATGGGAAATATTAGGTGACGGGTAAAATGGGGAACTCTAACCACAAGAGGCCAGTCAATTGGATGAACTCAAGGACTTAAGTTATTCTAAACTGACTGAGAATGGACAAAAGTAGGTCAATAGATGATTAGATCAAAAGACAAGGGTTTCAAATAAAGGAAGAAATATTGTAAGTAAAACAACTCCTCAACATAAAACCCTAAACCCAAACCTTCAATAGACCAAAAAGGTACCAAAGATAATGCATTTTAGACCAATGGAACATGAAAATTTGAAGGTTCTACCATGTGGAAGCATGGAAAAATTTGGTGTTTTTATCCCCATATTTTAACCAGATGTCCCTAGATTTTTTCTCCAATAACACTCTTCTCTTGCTAGTAATTCATCTAATTAAGCTTTAAGATTTTTTTTCCTTATCATTTAAATATTGATCCATTCTATTTTTTATCACTAATTCATACAAGTTAGACAATCCACTCTGGACTTTTCCTTAAAAATATTCTTAAAACAATTTACATTCCAGTCCTTTATTCTAGCTTTTATAAAATTCAATTTTTTGCAGAGTTGAAACATTTGGGTGCCATCTACGAAAGGACTTTCATTCCACCAAATTTCAAGAAGAGGAATGAAATCTTGGTCTCTAAACCACATAGATTCAAATTTAAAGCAACCCTTCTTAATCAACCTGTCATAAAAAACTGACAGGTAAATTGGAAAGTGATCTAAACCAACAAGAGTATGGATTGTAGAAGAGAATTCCCATGGCATGTTGAACCAATTTTTTGATAGAAGGAATTGATCCAATCCCTCAAAAATTTGAGAAAAACCTTTGCATTTATTGGTCCAAGTAAAATTACCATTTTTGGTTTAAAATCATAAATACCATTGTTAAGAATAAATTGATTAAAATCCTCCATTACTTTGGAAGAAGGGATTATGCCTCATGTTTTCTTAAAAGGAAAATAAATTGAATTGAAATATCTAGTGAAAATCTTCAAGTCATCCTTTAGAGGTGCAGATGGAGAGGAGAGTTGAGTCCTCAATTGTTTCTTAGCAAAGGTTGCACAAGGACCATAGATATTAAATACAATAAATCAATTGTATGTTTTCAAACAATTTATTGAGGTTTAAATTTGATTGTCTATAGTATCCAATCCATTCAACTTCACAATAAATTTGTTCCATAATATTATGAGGCCTCCCAAAGAACCTTGAGTCAGGGAGGTAATGAAGTCCTAGTTATTCCAAGTAGCAAATAAATTTGAGGTTGATTGAGTTGAGAGCTTTGTTTCTTGTAAAAGAACTATATCATAAGTGGCACTCAAGATTTGACACTTCATGAAGTGTCATTTTTAGGGGCGTTTAGGCCCCTAACATTCCAAGAGAGGATCATCATTTTTCTCAAAGAGAGATATTGTCTCCCCTAATTTTGTCATTCATTTTAGAGACCCTATTCTCTATAGTTGAACTGGTCTACCCCTTTTGGGGGATATGTCAAGGACTTTCCAAGCCTTTGTTTTCTTCGTAGCTGAATTACACTACCCATTTTGGGGGGATATGTTAAGGTTGATCTTAAGAATTTTTATTTAAATAATTATAAAGAAAGATTAAGTTTTAAAATCATCTAAGTTGTTCAAGTCAAAAAGCTAAATTATGGTTCAATAATAGGATTATGAATTATCTCTAGATTTTTTGTTTGTTCTCTAGAATTTAGCTGTTGTTGCATGTAAGTGCAATTCTTTTACATGTTTTAATTAGTCACCTAACTTTAATTTCATAGGATGAAGATAAATTTAGAGTTAACCTTGGTCTTAATTGTATCTATTCTAGTTTCACAATAATGGTAGAGTGCATAGGAGGCATCATTCCTTTGAAAGTGCAAAGGTGTTTTCTTGCCTTATCTTACTGATATTGCATTTCAAGAAAAGGAATGGTTAGGTTTGTTGGTGGAAAAGTGTGCATAAGATTTTTTCTGTTATGCTTCATGGAAAACAAAAATTGATGGTTGTGTTATTGTTTTGATGTGTAAAAATGTGGGGTATGACATTTGGTAACAAAGCCAAGTTCCAACACTAGGAAATTTGAGGTTGTGTTAATTAACTTATTTTTGCATACAGTCCTATTGCTTAGTCATTATAGGAAAAATTAAAGGGGTAATATTGTGTTTAATGTCTTAATTATTTAATTAGAAGTTGATTTACTAATATTTTGGGATAAAAATTAAAAATAGGGTTAATTAAGTGATAATTTCATCCTTAGTTTTGCAAACAAAGTAGCATGTTAATTATATCTTTGTTAAAACACCTAGAGCTATATTCTCTTATCCTAGGATATTAAACTAATTTTACTCATTACAAGGTTGGTTTTGATTATTATCTCCCTATCCATGCTAGGAGTAAGTTGTTTTTGTCTTGTGGTTATTTTGAATCACTTAAGTTTTATGAAAGATTTATTTCATAGGAGTTATTTAAAGAACCTTTAATGTTAACTCATAATTTTCTTTTATAGTTTCTCACATTATTCTTAGTTAATATAGTTATGGATAGGAATATTCTTAAATTTAATTAATATTAATTAGAACCATTGAGAAAATTAATAAATTATGAGGAAAAAATATTTATATGAATTTGAATTTAGTTTTAAGAGTTATTAGTCTTGTTTATGGGAAATTTCATTCTTGAAGTAGTTAATAAAAGTTATGTTTATAAATTTAACTTCCTTGCTTCATAGTGGAGAATGATGCTAATTATAAAAGTATAGATGAAGGTTCATAGAGTCATTTCCCTAAGCAATTATTTAATGATTGTTTGTAGTAAAGAGGGTCATGCTAGTTGGATGTTTTTTAGTTGGGAATTACAAATTTAATACAATCTATTAAATCCACCATAAGGTCACAAGGGCCAATTATTAAGGCTATTGTATTCTATAGATATTTGATAGAATTTGATTATTGTCACAAATTAACTATGAAAGGAGTTGTTGGGTTTTAGTCAAGTGTAACCCTTTTTTATGAATTGAATTCATTTTTATTCATATGTTTGATTGCATGCTTGAAAATTTATAAATATTGTATATCTATAACTCTTTGATTGTTTGAAAATGAAAATTTCAATTATGGTTGAAACTCCTATTTTTCCTTTACTTGTTGATTTTAGTACCTTGATAGTAACTTGAAGTTAAAGAGTTGTTCAATGTAAAAGATTAGATGTTTTAAATATAGATATGATGTACAATAGCTATGACATATTTATAAATTCAAGTAGAAAATTAAAAATGGAATTACTTTGTGTGAAGAAACTAAGACTTGGATTTCAAAAAATATATTTTTATAATCAATAATAGTGATGTTTAAATTTAGTGCAATGGAACTATAAGAAGTATCATGTATATTAGTTTTGTAAACAAGGATGGTCCCATTAGTGGGATGTTGCATTTGAGGTATGTTGTAATTCCTTATTCATTTTATGCAAATAATGTATGTGGTTTTTCTAAGGGTCATGTTGGGGTTTGTGAATATGTGTTTCCTTGTGTTATGTATCATTTCTTATGTTCTTTCTAGGGGAGTTGACCCCCCTCTTGTGAAGTATATTTTGGGTCATCCATGCACAAGGGGTTTGAGTGGGCACAACTCCCACACATTGGGGCATCTTTATTTTTAGGGTACGGGTACCCATACTTATTTAGGGATAAGAGTATCCTATATCTATGTGCATATTCACTTTAGTTTGGAGGGATAAGGTGTTCAGATGGTACATTGAGGAGTATGGAGGTTTTGATGTCAGATTGGATTTTGGGTGAATGTGAGATATATTTTTCCCCTAATAGGTAGAGCCCCTACCCCCCCTATGTGGAATTCCTTGAAAATCCAATGTGATAGTGATGTTCCTGGGTGTTTGTAACTATATGAAGTGTAAATCTATTTGTGCCATTTTGGAGTTAAGTGGTCTTGATGTGTTCCAAGGTGGCTAAGTGTTCCAATAAAATTAAGGTTTTTCAAAATTTTAATAAGTGTTGTTGAAGGCTAATAAAGTGCATTATAATACATGTTGTGAGAAACTAGTGAATCTTTTGTTTGTGACTCAAGTTTGAGATAATGGGTATCCAACATTTGTTAAGGGTGTGGTGAACATCTAGGATGATCTAATTACATGTATAACCTTGTGTTAATTTATGTTTGATGTTAATATTTTGTGTTTGTCATTGTGTGTTGGAATTCCCCTAGTGATGACCACTCCATCTGAAGAAAGGGTTTGCTAGTGTATTAGGGGTTGAGGTAAACTCCATTAATTACAACATTATGATTCTTCCTTGATGTTTTCCTTGATCTAGCTATAGGATGAATGCCAAAATATTATGTTCCCCCTTATAATGATGAGTTGGATCTGCTCCCCCTTTGAAGGATCACATTTGTTGGTCCATAGTGCAAGACCATTTTCCTTGACTTTGTATCCCATGGATTGAAGATGGATCTTGTGTGCCAAAACTTTGGATGAGCTTTAACTTGGGCTATAGATGCTGTACATACTAGATATTCAGAGACATGGGTATTAGATATAGTGTTATTATGATATCATTATTGATCTAATTCACATAAAGGTAAGGGTTCAATAGTCATGGGACACAAGTAGTGTTAGAAATAGAGGGAGAATAATGAAATGGTTTAATTTTATTATCAATTATTTACTAAAAATGATATAAAGTTACAAAATTCAAGGCTTGTGATAGCAGAACATTACATAATTTCTTGGGCTACCAAATTTACAAAGATTGTGATAGAGATATGTGTTGGTGAATAATGTTCTCTTGGGTAAGATTCAAGGTACAAATAATTTATATTATAGGATCCTTTAGATTATATATATATGTATGTATGTATATGTATATATACATATATATCTATATGTATATATACATATTATGGCTATCTAGTCAACATGTCTTGAGTTGTGTGGGATTATGCTTGGTTACTATGTGAATATTTTGTGATGTGAGAACCACCATTCTCCTCCACCCCTCAAGTGGCTCAAAAAAGTCACATAGTGCATGTAATGTAATTTTTTTTTGTCAAATGTGTATTATTTGGAATATTCTATATGTTTCCTTTCATTGTCACAAATAGTGTTGTATTTTGCATCAAGGACTTAATTCAATTTAAATATTTTTTAATTAGATTGATAAGTTTCCTTTGTGTAATTTTATTACTCTTTTATTTTTCTCTCTCAAGATTTTATTGTAAACATTAAAATCTTTTTTTTTTCTTCTTAGGTTTGAGGTTTCTTTAATATTTTTTACTACTGGGATGTGTGTCATGATGTGAACTCTATAAATTGCTATATCTAGGAGGGATACTTGGCAATTCATAAATGGGTGTAGATGCATTAGGGAATTTATATTAT
Source organism: Sequoiadendron giganteum (assembly GCA_007115665.2). Lineage (NCBI taxonomy): Eukaryota > Viridiplantae > Streptophyta > Pinopsida > Cupressales > Cupressaceae > Sequoiadendron > Sequoiadendron giganteum. The sequence continues at coordinate 466,611,756 of CM021105.1, forward strand.
GGGGATGAGGATGTAAATGGTACCGGTATGCCCGATGGTTGTAATCCATTCACCCCTAGATCTTATGTGTGATTCATTGCATACCTTCCTTCTTGGAGGCTAACCCCCTTACACAAACAAGGGGAGGGTACTAGGAAATGTATGGAGGGGTCCTAGAGAAGGCCTCAAGACCATCTTCCCTAATATTGCATGATTACTCAGTGATGGTAGTTGCTTCAGATCACAGTTATATGGCATTTGACACCATTCCTCCTCATAAGTCCCATTCATTGAACCATGTGATATGTCGGTGTTGTGTTGATAGTGTGTGTATTGTAAATCCAATTTTGTGGTAGTTATGGATTAACGATAGGATTTTTCATGATAAAAAGAAATAAGTCATTGCTTAGGACATGCAAATGTGTTTGATTATGGTGTGAAATGATTGACATATTTTTCTAATTAATGATGATTGAAGTGATTTTTTGATGTATATATATTTTTATAATGTATTCTTTAATAATCACACTAATAATATATGAAGTAATGTGGATTTGAAATCTATACATGGAAAAATGTATATGCAATAGGGATAAATCATCTTTTGGGTTGTATTGATAGTTAATTATAAGGCTTACCCTAATATTTTAAGATAACTTGGAATATAAAATTTGTTGTTGTCATACTTGGAAATTTTCATATAAAGGATTATTGTCAAGTGCTTATGCTTACCCTCACATTTGGGGACTTATAAGAGGAAGTCCAATCCTAGGGGGAGAGTGTAAGACCCCATATTTTATGGTCATGTTGTTCCTTTGATTCATTGATGGTTTATGTCCAATATCTTTATTCTTTTATTTGTTAGATATTATACATGAGTGATGGTTGTTCCCATACATCAAAGATGATTTCTAGCTAATTAATCATGTCTAACTAATGGTTGTTGTGTTTCTTGTGGTAACTAGATGATTTACTTTCCTTTTATATGTAAGTATGCATTTATTGAGATGTTTAGTTATTGGTAGTATTATTATGTATATCTGATGGATTATATTATGTTAGGTGATTTCATACTATGTGTGTGAGTAGGAGTAAATATAGAAATGATGAATGATATTTAATGGTTGTTGATATTGGTATTGATTTTAAGGTAGGTTTCATTATGCTATTGTCATAAGTGGTGATATCTTGATAACATATAATATCATCAATTATTACTTCATTCTAATAAGTTTTATGTAGGTAAAGAGTGCTAAAATATGTTACTTGTGTAGAGTAGTGGACTTTATTTTCTAGTTGATTATTATTCTTGAAATACTATTTTTCATATTCCATTTGTTTTGATTATTATTGATCATGAGTGCTACTAACACTTTTGGGTAAAAGTACAAAGTTGTCACATTTTCAACCAACTTATCAGCACAAGTGAATTTAAGTATTTTTAATTAAAAATATATTTTGTTCAAACATACGATCTTGTAATCCACAACTTTTCCAACTAAAAATGTTGGAAAAATGCATATGTAGCACCACTTTGAGGCCAATTTACCAAAAAGATAGATTTATTTGAAAAAATATATGTTTTAACAATTTCAACTCATGTAAATAACATTTTTTTAAAAATATAAAAAATACCCTTTTGTAGATCCATAAGTCTAGTTTCCAAAAATATATATAATAATAATTAAATTATTATTTATAATTTTCTTTTTATTTTTACTAAAAGTAGGTTATCAACACAAAATATTAGGTTGATTACCATGACAATGAAAAATAGTAAAAGTTGTTTAAATTTTTTGAAAAAATATGATACACTAGATAAAAGAATCTATATCAAGAGGGTATAATTTTTTTTCCATTTTAGATAAATAGATAATATGAAATTTGACATCGAATGAAAACAACTATGTTTTAATACATGTACGTTTTAATATTTATTTAAAAATATTTATTTAGCAAAATTGGAAAAAAATCCATTAAAAAGTTTACCAAGCGCACTACAGTTTATAGGGGGTCGTGCTACTCGATTCCTGTAGTCTAAAAAAAAAATTGGAAAAAAATATATCCATGCACTAAAATTCCAAGCTAGAAATACACACAAAAAAATTGAATGAGAAAATAAAATACTATATAAAGGTTGATATCTCATGTGACTTCATTTTTCAACATTTTTTCAGCAACTAAGTTATAGTGTTAATTTATTAAAAAACTATATTCAAATAATTTTTTAAAAGAATACATGAATAAAATATACTAAAAAAGAAATATTTCATTAGTTTACATCATTTCAAAATTCAAAACATATATGTCACTTTTTAGTAATTTGAGTTTAAAATTTGGATTAGTGTTGATTGTTTCCTTTAAAAAGTCTGGCACAAATTTGTTCTTTTACCCTTTTTTGATAGAGTAAACAGGTGAAATTGGTTAATATTGATCAAGGGGTCACATAGCTACTTCCTTCATATTGTCATTGTGATTTTTTGGTCTTGTCAAGGAATGTAATTTAACTGTGTTTATGTGGTAATGCTTGTGTGTATGTGAGAGTTTTTTTATTGGTCCCTTGAGTTACGTTTTTAAAATGACTACTTATTTTATGTTTTAAGATGTCCTTATGTGGTCTTTATTGTTTAAAAATCTCCCTAGTTGGTAGGTTTGTGGGTTATGGCTCTTTTTATCTAATAAAACCAATTTAATAGAGTGGGAAACCACTCTAGTTACCCACTTATGAAAAGTGGTGAAAATTGGAGTTGTTTGGGTGGTTGTCCCCTTCTATTTATTCTTTCTCCTTGAGTGGAGAAGGGGCTTCTCTCTTTTTGGATTTTTCTTTAATCTTTTCTTTTGGGATGTTTTCTCATTTTAGGAAGAGAAATCTTGGTGAATAATGGAAGGAAGGGGGCTTGAGGTGGAAAGGCTTTGAGATAATGGATAATAAAACTTTTGGTAAGATATTTCCTTTGTAGATCTTTATTGATGAGTAAATGAATGTTTTTTGTGTTTTTAATTCATTTGTGAAAATCTATATTGAATTTCTTTATACTTTTGGTTGTGAGTTGTGTATTGGGATTTTCTTTATTTGTGAGTATAAATGGTTGTGCAAATGGTTAAAAAAGTGAATGTCATAGGGTATGAATTTTTTGAGTAATCCTTGTGAATAAGGGTTATCTATGTGTGCAAGGTAGGAGCTATGTGACCCTTAGAGCTTGGGGGTGGATTGAGTTTAAATCATATGGTTGGGAGGAGAGATTTTTGGCCATGATTTATTTTGTTGATTTTTATTTGTAGATTGACCTCTTGAAGTTAGAAACCAATTGAGAGTCTATTCAATGCAAGTTCCAAAAAAATGATATGCACCTTGTGAAATAGAGAAAACGTCAAGTTTATATGAGAGAAGTTGTTCAGAATTGTAGATGTATGTAAGTGGCTAAGGCTTCAAGTTTATGAATGTGTTATACCTTATAAAACTAGTTGAGTAATGTCAAAAGGAATAATTTCTTTTCTTTTCTTTTCCTAATTTGGGGAAAATTGAAGGAAATAAATGTTTCCCATTTATTATAATCTCATAAAGAAGTGAAGTAGATTTCATATATATACATATATGTATAAATACTTGAGAGAAGCACTTTCTTTTTTGAAATTTCTAATTACTTTAAAAGAGAAATCAGTTTGTAGATTAAGGAGTACTTTTAACCAATCATATGATGTATGGGAAAATTATTTGAGGTGGTTATAAAAAGAGAAAGGATAATTATTCTATAATTAGAGCTCTTTCCAAATAATTAGTACAAATGAAGGGTTAAAAAAGAATGCTTGCTTCTTGTGAAATTTTTATGGTTTTGAATGACTTAAAATAGAAAAAGAATTTTAACTCACAAATTGAGGTTAAGTAAAAAATCTAATACAATTTAAAATAATTGAAAAAGGAAATTAATAATAATTAATGTAATTATACATGCATAGTTACAATGGTATATATATATATATATATATGTTTAAACATTATTTTTATTATTGGAACACAACAATCTACTGAGAGGGGGATGAATCAATAGATCAAATAAAGTCTTACTGTAATACCCCTCCGTTTTGCTTCTCGTTTCATGTTGTTTTATGCTTTGCTTGGATTGCAGCTACTTTGATACTGGACACGTTTTTATTATGATGTTTTGATCACTACTCTTGAGCGACAACTATTACTATGTGATGTGATTATCTGATTTTTATGTTACATGCTTTGATGAATTAATGATGACAGTAGAATTATCATGTGATTATTTATGAGAATATTGTTATGACGTTACTGTCAGTCTTTGATGAGTGTATTGGTGAAGGAGACACGTTCGCATCACTCGCTTGCAAGCGCCCTGTGAATCCAAGATTTCTTCTTCACGGTGTGAATTATATACTGCATATATTATGTTGATTTTGATTACAGGTTGCAGGTACATGACATCGACTCCACCTGGTTCCATAGGTTTGAGCGTGTCGATCCAATGGTTAAGTTGAATGGGAGATAGTAGCTTGGTAACATGTGTCAGGTCTACACTCTAGCCTTAGTGTGTCATCCGTTCTGATGGTTGAGTCATGTTGTATCTTATTGGATGTTATGTTATGTTTTGAAATGTGTTGAACCTTTAAATAGTTCTTTTGAAAATTGCATTGGCTAGAAGAAATGTTTATTTTATATTATTTTAATGTTATACTCATTGGTTATATTTAAAATGATTATTGAAATTAAACTTAAATTATTTATTTAATTAAATTTAAATCTCAAGGGATTAAATTTAATTATTAAATAATTGTAAGTAGGTTTATTAAAGTTGAATTATTTAATTTATTAAATTTAATTAATAAATAATAGTAAGTAAGTTAATTAAAGTTAAATTGTTTATTTAATTAAATTTAAATCTCAAGTGATTGAATTTAGTTATTAGATAATTTAATAATAATTAAGTAAGTGTATTTGATTGTTAAATTAATTTAAATCAAAAAGAGAATTATGAGAAATTGAAATTTTACTTAAAAGTCAAAGTTAGGGCCTTCCAATAAAGGGGAAATGAAATTAACTTGTAAATTCAACTTTTGCATTTGAAAGTGAATTAGGGTTACATTAGGTTATTTTGGAAATGTTGTTTTATAAGTTGAGGGCAGAAAAAATTTGGGGATTCTTCTCCCTTCATTTTTGACAGGCATGAAAATTATTGGAGAGATTTTGATGAAAGTTTAGGGAATTATATTCTGGTTGAGGAATTAAATTGAAAGGAGAGAAAATATTCTGTGAAGAAGGTGGAGCTATTGGATAAAAGCTTGCTGGAAATTCTTTGCATTGTGGAAAAGAAATTGTGAAGAGTTCAAAGGAAATTCTGCATCAAGAAATTTGGTGGCTGCAAATAACCAGGTTTTCTTTTATTTCTTTATTTTATTATTCCTAGTTTAATCTATTTTGTTTAAATAATAAGAGATTTGTAAATGGGGGATTTTTCTTGAAACCCTAGGTTAAACTTCAATATTTTGATATTCAGATTTATTTGTTTTAAAATGCAAAACCTTTTAGAAAATTTGTGGAAAAACCCTAGATCAATGTATCAATCTTCTTGTGTTTAGAAGTATTTGAAAACACCAAGAAAAAGGGAATGGTTTCATTTGTTATTCTGAATTTAACCTTTATTTTGAAAGGTTTCAATGTTTGCAAAATTTAGTTTCTAGTGGTTAACCTATTTTTCTTCGATTTCACTAGAAAAGGAAATTCTGGAAAAAAATTATATATATGTTAATATACATTACATATACCATATTCTGAATATGATATGTATAATTTATATAAACATATATATAATTTTTATTTATTTATTTACTGTGTAATGTTATTTCGGCCGTCGTACGGACCTGAGACAAATCATACCCTGCGTACGAATTTATTCTATGTGGAAATTTTTTGTTAATAAAATTTGTGATGTATGTGGGGGGGTTCGACCCCCACCTCTTTTCTTATTTAATGCACAGTGGGTACGCAGTACCCACTGGAAAGTGTGCCACCCGTACGGGGGATGCACTATCCAATGAGGACTACAGCCCCCTCCATTCACTGTTGCCGGCCACTGTACATAGAGTACAGTCGGTGCAGGCGTCGACAGTCTTCGGATAGTCCACGGGTACCGGCGGTATCGTCTGTTGGACGAGGTACCGTCCGGACCCGTGTACTTTGCTTTCTTTAAATTTTTATATTTATTTTAAATTTCATTTTTAAATTTTATTTTACTTTCGATTTGGTTTATTTTATTTATATAATATTTAATTTATATATATATATATATATCATATGTGTTTTATATTATATATGAATATATATAATATTTAATATATATTTATATAGTATGTAATTAAATATTATATAAATTGTTTATGTAATTTTAATTAAAGATTATGCTTGTATAATCGATTTATTGGATCAAGATCAAATATTGATTTTAATAGTGCATATTATTATGAGGTGTTTTTCTTTGAAAATGTGTATATTTTATACCTTATTAACCATGAGAGTATTCAACAACTTAGACATTTAACTATAGTCGAATTCATTATTGCTCAGGATTTGATTTAGCTGTAGTGATTACATATTTAATAAAATATTGATTGGTTGATGTAAAGCCTTGAATGAATTATTTTACTTTGCTGCGAAGAGCATTAGATTAGGAACATGGTTTTAGAATAACCACAAGTAGTATTTTCATTTCCAATGCATGAGCTCATCGATGTATCTTTTAATGGATAAATTGTGAATGATTGTTGAGAACTTGGGTTGTGAAGTCTTCCAGTTAAACGTGGGTCATTCCCTTGTTGAAAGATTGCTTTGATTTCCCTTGGGTAGTGTTACAATTATCTTGTGTCCTCCTAGTATTGGAGTGGATTTCTTTGTGTTGCCTCCTAGGATTGGAGAGAGTTTATTGGTTCAATTATGTAGCATTTGAGTAACCCTTGGAGTTAGTTTGTAGTGTGTTATCCAATTAGAAGAGTGGCTTTTGTTAGGGGCCGGAGCCCAAAGAGGTAAACCGGGTAACCTTCAAAAGTATTTTTAATAAGTGATAACTAAAATAATATACTTCGATGATTAGGATGCATTTCACATTAATCGAGATAAATTAACCTCACTCATAGGCACAAGGGCTTGTTTAGACTTGGGGTGAGTGAGAAGGCTTGGAATGGCAAGATCAACTATCTTGTCTGTACGAGAGGTAGTTGATTCCGCTTGAGTGAGCATGAGGGCTGGGATTCGGTTGAGGTCACCAGGATTACTTGTGCCGGAGCCTATGAAGAATGCCCTGAGGATATCTCATGACAAACCTTGCGATGACACTCTATCTAGGATAACACCGTGTTATGTTGTGCGTATGTTTTCTTTGCACACTTGATTATTTTATGTCTGGAAGCAATGTAACCATGATTAGAGTTTTGACTTTATTGTGCATATGTGTGGTTGAGTCAGTTTGTATCAGTATGAGTCTACCTTTGGTTTGAGGTGGTAGGTTTCTCGTCCATGTTACTTGGTTACTATCTCCTAACATGGGGGGTGGTCCTTCGGGTACCACATGGTTGGGTGGAACATGCACCATAACCGTTGGCTTCCCTTGATCTTCAGTACTTGGTGGCGAGACTTCTTGATGGACATCTTACTTGTCTACCTTTTGGATTCTTGTATTTTGTATCTCATAATGTAATGATATTGTTTTACCCCTCTTGTGTATGAGGTGGACCTTGTAATAATCAGACTTATGTAATTGTACTCATTCCGAGAATGAGGATTGTAATAGATCATTTGTAATTGATTTATGTAAATGAATGCTTTATCATATCTCGTTTCTTTCTATGATGTTGAATGTTATTACTTGTGTTATTTACTTTCAATGTATTCTAGTTGATGTATGTTTGGGGTTTTAAGTAATCTCAGTTATGTAACCCTAGGGGATGTTGTCAATTTAGTTGAACATCTGGGTTTAATTCACTTCTTTTAAAAAAAAAAATTAGTACGCTTGTTTAGTAATTTGAAACTTCCTCTAGGGTTGCGTGGCAGGGCATTACACTTACATGTTAATCCTTTTTATGATGATTAAACAAAGATGTAGACATCACACATAAATACTCATAACACTAGATATACATGGAAAACCCGATATGGGAAACACCATGATGAGAATAACTACTAGGATCTATTGTCCTAATCCAAAATCATAATAAAACCTCAATAGTTACAATTTTTAAGGGCACCAACCCTAAGGAGACCAAAAACCCCTATTTTAGGAGCACCAACTCTAATGAAGCACCCACTCCCTACACTAAGCACCAACTCAGCTATCTAATAGAACAAACCAGTCATATTTACAATGAAAATACTGGAGCTACAACTCCAAATTACAATTGATTCACTTGAATCCATTTATTTATTAAAAGTTTGATTATAACCACTCATATGTTATGTTTCCTCTCTACAAACATTCCCTCTATCTTTGTTGTTATGGCTTAAACAACTCATTCCTCTCTTCTCTTCTCTGCACTGTATGTTGGAAAATCCTTTGTTCTATCTTCCTATAATATTTACTTTGCATCTACCTCTACATATGATGGGGGTGCAACCCGAGACACAGAAAATCACACAGAAAAACTAACGAATCTTATTATTTTCAAAGTATGAAATTCCTACATGTAGAGGATCTCAAATCCTCGAGTTTTGCAATACATGCAAATTACAGAAAGAAACTATAGAAATTCCCCTATTCGCAGCATGCGATCTTCTTTCCCCAAAAACTGCCTAAAAGAAATAGTAACTCGCCCATAAATAGCCCGTTTCTTTGTTTTGAGCCAAAAATAGGATTCAAATTATGCACCAACTTTCAGAAGCTCTAACTCAAGATCTAACCGTCAGATCTTCAATGATAATACCTTTTCGGAAAGCTCTCGCGAAGATCTCTTGCCGGAAAGTGGGGCCTAAAGGCTAACCACTTTTGTATTCCGCCAATTTTTCAGGCCCATCCGGAGCCTCTAAGTACCTCAAAATTAGCTCCAAAGATTTCATAAGGCAAAAAGCAGAAATTAAAACTTGAATAACGTTTGAACTAGAAATGCTCTTGATCTGATTCTTTCACCAAAGTGTTTATTATTATGTCCTGAAGCTTCCCTTAAATTTTTGTCTCCTCACGCCTTCAAATTCATACCTGCTAAAAATAGCAGTCGAGCAGAAAAGTAGTTCTGAAAGTTGGGAATTCTTCTTCGACGAAAAGGGTATCCAAAAATGCAAAAACATCTACAAAAAAATCTAAATGAAAGTAAATATATTTTTGGGTGATGTGGGATTGCCCTTACACCACTGGATGCTCCTGCATCAGACACCCAGGGTAATTTGAAAAGTGACTCCGTCACTTCTCAGATGGTTGAGGAAAACCCAAACGGTCAACCTCTGCCTTGGACAACCAGGATGAATCTTCCACAGGCCTTCCTTTCCACTTCACCAGATATTCTTCATATTGCCTATTTCTGGTACTCCTTCCTACACGGCTATCCAAGATTTCTTCAATCTCCTCCTTTTCTGAAGTAGGTGCTGGAATACCGCACTGTTCCATTGCTGGTACTTCCTCTGCGCCACCCTCATGATATTCTATCAAATCTGCAATGTTGAACACAGGGGAAATGTTGAATCCATCCGGCAACTCTACCTCATATGCGTTCCCTGAATCATGCCTCTTCAAAATTTTACAGGGACCGAACTTCTTCATCTTCAATTTGTTATAGGTTCCTACTGGAAACCTTTCTTTCCTCAAGTGGACCATCACTTCATCACCAATCTGAAACTCCTTATACCTCCTCTTTTGATCTGCCTTAGCCTTATACTGCATATTCATCTTGTTAATGTGTTCTTTTACCTTCTCATGCATATTCTTGATGTGTTCTACAAAGTCTTCAGCTTCAGCACTTGTCTTCTTCTCTTGGTCCATCTTCCTCAATTCTGGAGCAGTCCTAGGACTACTTCCATACACAATCTGGAACGGTGATCTACCGGTGCTTCTATTGATAGAATTGTTGTAAGCGAATTCTGCCTGGGGTAAGATCAAATCCCATCCCTTTGGTTTATCTCCTACCAAGCATCTCAGTAGGTTACCCAAACTCCTGTTCACAACTTCAGTCTGCCCATCAGTCTGGGGATGGTGTGCAGAACTAAACTTCAACTCTGTTTTCAACTTCTTCCACAAGGTCCTCCAAAAGTATCCAACAAATTTTGTGTCACGATCTGAGACTATACTCTTTGGCAAACCATGTAGCCTCACCACCTCTTTGAAGAACAAGTCAGCAATGTGGACTGCATCATGGGTCTTCTGGCATGGGATGAAATGTGCCATCTTGAAAACCTATCAACCACCACAAATACTGAATCATTCCCTCTCTGTGTCCTTGGCAAACCAAGAACAAAGTCCATACTTATATCCTCCCACGGCCTCTCTGGTACAGGTAAGGGCTGATACAACCCTGTATTCTGACTCACTCCTTTAGCCATTTGACATACCCTACAACTCTGCACAAACTTCTTCACATCTTGTGATAACTGAGGCCAATAATAATGCTCACTGATAATGGAAATGGTCTTATCCCGACCAAAATGTCCTGCCATTCCTCCACTGTGCTTCTCCTTTATCAGATTCTCCCTCATGGAACTCCTCGGAATACATAATTGACTTCCCTTAAACAACATGCCTTCTTGAATTAGGAAATCCAACCACTTTGTCCTGTCAACTGTAACAGGTTCCTTGCAAGCTTTCCAAGCCTCTGCAAAATCAGGATCATTCGGGTACAATGTCTTGAGTTCACTGAACCCAACCACCTCAATCTGCATTTCTATCAACAATGTATGCCTCCTACTTAAGGCATCTGCAACCCTATTTGACTTCCCACTCCTATGCTTTAAAACAAATGTATAACTCTGCAAAAATTCTACCCATTTCATATGCCTCTGATTTAATTTTCCCTGACTACTCAGGTACTGCAATGCTTGATGATCAGTATACATAACAAATTCCTTCGGCAACAAATAATGCCTCCATTTCTTTAATGCTTGAACTATTGCATAAAATTCTTGGTCATATACAGAGTACTTTCTCTTTGCATCATTTAACTTTTCACTGAAATAGGCAATGGGCTTACCTTCCTGGCTTAACACTGCTCCAATGGCACAACCACTGGCATCACAATCCACTTGAAACACCTTATTGAAATCCGGGAGAGCCAAAACAGGTTGTTCTGTCACCTTCTGCTTCAATAGATCAAAACTCCTTGCTGCTCCAGTGCTCCACTTGAACTCTTTTCTATCCCCTCTCATTGTTTCAGTTAGGGGTGCACAAATACTACTGAAGTTTCTAATAAACTTTCTGTAAAAACTGGCCAAACCATGGAAAGACCTCACCTCAGTAGTAGTTCTTGGGGTAGGCCATTCCAGAATAGCCTTCACCTTCTCTGGGTCCATCTTGAGACCTTCTGTCGAGACAACAAACCCCAAGTACACTAACTCCTTCTTCACAAAACTACACTTCTTCAGATTAATCAGCAATTTCTCTTCTCTTAACTTCTCAAAGACTCTACCAATATGCATTATATGCTCATCCAGTGACTTACTGAATATCAAAATATCATCTAAATACACAATAACAAAGCTTCCTAGGAACTCTTTCAGTACCTCGTTCATGAGCCGCATGAATGTGCTCGGTGCATTGGTTAGCCCAAAAGGCATGACTAACCACTCGTACAGGCCCTCTTTGGTCTTGAAGGCGGTCTTCCATTCATCTCCCTCTCGAATCCGAATCTGGTGATATCCACTCTTCAGATCAATCTTTGTGAAGTACTGAGCTCCACTCAAACAGTCCATCAGGTCATCCATCCTTGGCAGGGGAAATCTATACTTGATTGTTATCTTGTTTATGGCCCGAGAGTCTGTACACATCCTCCACTCCCCATCCTTCTTTGGTGCTAGTACTGCAGGTACTGCACATGGACTCAAACTCTCTCGAATCAAACCCTTTCTCAACAACTCCTCAACTTGTCTGTTTAACTCCTCATTTTCTGCAGGAGTCATTCTATGAGCTGCCTTATTCGGCAAACTGGCTCCTGGGATCAAGTCAATCTAATGACTGATCTTCCTCATTGGTGGTAAACCCTCAGGTACATTATCAGAAACAATATCCTGAAACTCATTCAATAACCCAGAAACTTCTACTGGAACCTTCTCACTACCCTCCTTATCCATTTTAGGAATCAATGCATAACACACACGCTCATGTTTTATGCCTTCTAAAAATTTCCTTCCATCGACATAACAAATTCTAGCACTACTGCATACCTTTTCTTCGGCCTTCTTCAGGGGTTTCAACTTATGGCGGACTCCACCCTTCATCAGGGAATAAGTGTTTGCATGGCCATCATGTACAGCTCGCCTGTCAAACTGCCACGGCCTCCCCAACAACATGTGACATGCATCCATGGGGATGATATCACAGAGTACCTCATCACGATAGCTTCCGATCTTGAACTTCACCAGGCACTGCTCATTGACTAGAACTTTGTGGTCTTTCTGCAACCAGGCAATCCGATATGGATGTGGATGCCTTTCCCTCTTCAGCTTCAACTTTGTAACCATTTCTTCTGACACTAGATTATCAGTGCTCCCACCATCAATAATGACATCACAACATTTGTCTTCACACTTGCACCTTGTGCGAAACAAATTCTTCCTCTGTTCTGGCTCCTTCTCTTCAGTCACCAAGGCTCTTCTAACCACTAGGGCTTCTCCCCTTTCAGCATCATCTGAATGCTCAGATTGAGCCTCCTCATCTACATGCGCAACTCTTGCACGACCTTCTGGCCTTTTGTCTATCCTTTCTTGGTATTGTGGACATTCATAGGCTCGATGCCCTTCTTCACCACATCGAAAACAAGTTCCTCTGAAACCACCTCTTCCAGGTCCTTGCCCAAATCTTCCTCGTCCTCTACCTCTTTGATCACCACCATTCTGATCACGTGGGCGGTAGAAGTTATCATTCCTCTGGCTTCGACTGGTACCCACATCTTCATTTTTCTTCTCATCCTCATTTCGGCTTCCAAAAGATCTTCCGCTACCCCTTCCGCTTTGACCTCCTCGTCCTTTTTGCTTGCTATCAAATCTCTTGTTCAGCTTCTCTTCAACTCTCAGCGAAAATTGGTAAGCATCCTCAATGGTGGCCATTCTGACCAGGCTTAACTCCTCTTGAATGCTCGGCCGTAACCCATTAAGATAATGGGCTACCTTCTCCTTGTTGGCCTCTGCATGTCCCGTTCTGATGATCATCTTGTGAAAATCTTCTGTGTATTCTTTCACAGATCTACTTCCTTGCTTCAACCCTTGCAATTTCTTCAATAGATCTAACTCATAGTCCATTGGCATGAACTGCTTCTTTAGTTTCTCCACCATGCGATCCCATCTGGTGATCTTTCCCTTTTCTCTCTTATTTCTTTCTAGTTGGACCTCTTTCCACCAGATACTGGCGTGGCCCTTTAGCTTCGTTTTTGCAAACTTAACCCGATCTGGGTCCTCTACTTCTTCATACTCGAAATACTCTTCCAACTCATTGATCCAATCAATCAACTCTTCTGGGTCTAGACTTCCGGAAAAACTGGGAACTTCTACTCTAGGTCTTTTTCCGATCTTCGAAATGGCCCTTATCAGCCGCATTTGATCTTGATCAATAGCTTCTTCTTCCTCTTCTACATCTGAATCTTCCACCTCTTCTTCATCCTCACTTTCTTCTCCCCTTCTCGGGTTTACCCCTCTTCTTAACTCTCTTTGTAATGCATTTATTTGTCTCTGGAGGGCTCTGAAACCCTCAGCCGCTAATGGATCTCTTCCACCAACATTTCTGGCACCACCTCGCCTACCACGCGCCACTCTTGGAGGCATCTTGAATATCTTGAACCCACAACCACCGTCCTGGTGCGAACTGCCTCACGATCGGCGATCTGTCCACATGCTCAAGAAAACCCGCTCTGATACCACTTGATGGGGGTGCAACCCGAGACACAGAAAATCACACAGAAAAACTAACAAATCTTATTATTTTCAAAGTATGAAATTCCTACATGTAGAGGATCTCAAATCCTCGAGTTTTGCAGTACATGCAAATTATAGAAAGAAACTATAGAAATTCCCCTATTCGCAGCATGCGATCTTCTTTCCCCAAAAACTGCCTAAAAGAAACAGTAACTCGCCCATAAATAGCCTGTTTCTTTGTTTGGAGCCAAAAAGGGGATTCAAATTATGCACCAACTTTCGGAAGCTCTAACTCAAGATCTAATCATCAGATCTTCAATGATAATACCTTTTCGGAAAGCTCTCGCGAAGATCTCTTGCCGAAAAGTGGGGCCTAAAGGCTAACCACTTTCGTATTCCGCCAATTTTTCAGGCCCATCCGGAGCCTCTAAGTACCTCAAAATTAGCTCCGAAGATTTCATAAGGCAAAAAGCAGAAATTGAAACTTGAATAACTTTTGAACCGGAAATGCTCTTGATCTGATTCTTTCACCAAAGTGTTTATTATTATGTCCTGAAGCTTCCCTTAAATTTTTGTCTCCTCACACCTTCAAATTCATACCTGCTAAAAATAGCAGTCGAGCAGAAAAAGCAGAAAAGCAGTTCTGAAAGTTGGGAATTCTTCTTCGACGAAAAGGGTATCCAAAAATGCAAAAACATCTACAAAAAAATCTAAATGAAAGTAAATATATTTTTAGGTGATGTAGGATTGCCCTTACACCACTGGATGCTCCTGCATCAACATACCTCTCTCTCCTCTTTGTTGTGCAAACCTTAGATGATATTCTCTATCATTCGCTCAAGGTCATTCTTCTCTCCTCTTTTCTGCACTTATTTGTGCAAATTATTTTCATAGCCTACACTTAGTCATCCAATTGTACACCTACTTTCCTTCACTAAAAAATTTCTTCAACTCATCGAACCCAACACCACCAACAACATTCAATGGATTTT